>JAWQFJ010000709.1:50000-52020 GCA_034096865.1 Theodoxus fluviatilis | reverse complement strand
AAGGGAGAGAAGGGGGGAGAAGTAGGGAGTGATAGGGAGAGGGAAGGGGAGGGAGGAGTGAGGGAGGGAGCGGAGGGAGGAGAGGGAGTGAGGGAGGGTAGGAGGGAGAGGGAGGGAAGGAGGAGGATGAGGGAGAGGGAGGGAAGGAGGAGAGTGAGGGAAGGAAGGAAGGAGGGAGGAGGGAGGGAGGAGGGAGAGGGAGAGAGGGATGGAGGTAGGGAGGGAGGGAGAGAGAGAGAGAGAGAGAGAGAGAGAGAGAGAGAGAGAGAGAGAGAGAGAGAGAGAGAGAGAGAGACAGATTGATAGAGAGAGACAGATTGACAGAGAGAGAAAGAGAGACAGATTAACAGCAAGAGAAAGAGAGAGAGAGAGAGAGAGAGAGAGAGAGAGAGAGAGAGAGAGAGAGAGAGAGAGATTGACAGAGACACAGATTGACAGAGACACACACACAGAGACAGAGACAGAGAGAGACAGAGACAGAGAGAGACAAAGACAGAATGTCTGAATGTTCATTTACATGCATGAACACATATGTATGTGTCTGTGCTTGCATGTGTGTGTGTGTGTGCTTGCATGTGTGCTAGCATGTGTGTGTGTGTGTGTGGTTACATGTGTGTGTGTGTGTGCTTGCATATGTGTGTGCGTGTGTAGGTGCTTGCATGTGTGTATGTGTGTGCTGCTGTTGTCACTCCTGTCATCTTGGTCAACACACCTGTGGCCACGTTCCTGGCCAGGAGGTTCTGCAGACGGAGGACGGGTGTGTGGGTAAACTTGTCAGGGGAGGACTGGTTGGTGGAATGGCACTTAAGGATCAGGCGGTCATCTGACTTCTGCAGAATGACCATCACATCTTCCAGCAGGACAACATGCACATCCAGCAGACGATGCGAACGCAGCCGCCAGCTCAGAGGCCCATCATGCACCAGACGGCGCTTCGTCAGGTCCAGCCCCTGAACAGACGGAGAGCATAAATGCTATGTTACCAAAAAAAATTGTTCAGAAAGAAAAGTAGTCAAGGAGGTGGATGGGGTTGGAGTGGGGGTGGGGGGTAGGGTTGGGGTTAACGGGGGGAAAGACTCATGAAGCCGTAAATGGAAGTGCATGTCCATAATTAACTTTACCCTTGTAATCTTGGCACATGCAACAAGGTCAAGAGTAGGCATAGCCTGGTAGTTTTGGTTTTTACACATCAACAAATGTATTCAGCACGATACATTCTGAAAAACACATCATCACTGCTGTTATCATCATCAACATCATCATCCCACCACCATTATTGTTATCCTCCTCCTCCCTACACCATAATTGCTGTCATCACATCATCATCATCATCATCATCATACCACCGTCACTGCTGTCATCATCATCATCGTCATCATCATCATCATCATCATCATCATCATCCTCATCATCATCCTCCCACCACAATCATGGTCACTGTCATCATGGCCATACCTTGATGTCCTCCAGGCTGCTGTCATTGATGCTCTCCACAGGACGCTTGTCCATGCGGCGCTGCAGGTCTTCAAGCCGCAGCTTGTTCTCACACTCACGGATGGCCTGGTTCACATGCTCCAGGATTTTCTTGCTGCACATGTGGGCAAGCTCCAGCTTCCGGTGCTCGTCAGAGTTTTCTGTGGACACATCCGAGATAATAATAAAAGTGATAATAAAAACATCACCACCACCACTATCATCCCTATCATCATCATCGATGTCATTGTTATCACTATCATCATCGCTGTCATCATCTTTGTCATTGATGTCATCATCACCATCAAATCATCCCATCATCATCATCACCATCATCATTGATGTCATTGTTATCACTATCATCATCGCTGTCATCATCTTTGTCATTGATGTCATCATCACCATCAAATCATCCCATCATCATCATCATCCCATCATCATTCTCTTCCTCCTCCTCATCATCACCGGATCACAACATCATCATCCCCACCACATAACCATTATCATCAACTGCTCCTCCAAGGCTGCCAGCCAACCCTGGGTACTC
>JAWQFJ010000709.1:30000-42500 GCA_034096865.1 Theodoxus fluviatilis | reverse complement strand
GTCTACTTGTTAGCATGATAATCATGGTGAGCAGGAATTGCTACAGGATGTTATTTTCTGTGGCAGTAAATCTTGTAGTTCTCAGCAAGGATATTACTTTAGCCACCACACCGTAGCATTATTAGTGAAGACGTCAAAAGTATTTTTGGAACTGATAAGGAATTAGATGTTGTCATAGATCTCAATGCAGACAAAAATAATTATGTTACCATTTGTTATTCTTGTGTGATTTTTGGTGGATTAAGTACCAATATGAATTAATAATTAGCCTTGAAACATAACACTGTGAAGCTTGTCACAAGATTTCTTCCAAAGTACTAACCAATTGCAAATACTACAAAGCATAACTTTTTATCTATTTCAATCCAAAGTTGTTTCAAATGAGGAAAACCGTTTGTCCATTGGGCTAAGGAAAATTTTAAAATAATTTTTAACATGAATAATATAAGTATGAAAGCATCATGACAGATCTACACCAACAGCACAATACAACACATAAAACAACTGCCTACTGGATTCCTGTCGCAGGACAGTAGATATAGCCCCAGTGCTTATCTTCCCCTTTAAAACCACTCAACAATTTGCCACTGTCTAAATCTCAGAAAAAGTCCACAAAATGAAGAAAAGATTCCTTGAAGTTCTAAATGTGATTCTCAAGTTTAATATCAAATTCAATTCATTCCACCACCCCAAATCTACTTCTTAAACAAATATTAAGGGCAAAGACCTATGCAGATCAATTCATATTCATACAGCATCAAAGTTTTTCATGAATAAAGTTTAATCACTTCAATGCAGAAACTTTCCACATTTAGATGCTTATCTCCCCACATCAAATAATAAGCTAGGAGGTGCAGACAGACTTGGTGTGTGCTCGGTGGTAGAGCTTCTTCAATGCAATTGAGAATCAACTTAGGGGAAGAAAGGCATGGACTATGGCGGGGGAGGGAGTCATACATTTTGAGGACAAGAGATGGGTAGGGGGGGTTGGGGGACCTGAGCAAACAACAGGTAGGAACGATGCCCACACACACGACAGGTGACATACATAGAGATATTTTTTGTGGAGCTCCACCTGATCCAAGGGGAACTGAAAGCACAGAGGCCTAGATGGCTTCAATAGAGCATGAACAGGT
The DNA here is from genome assembly GCA_034096865.1 of Theodoxus fluviatilis. Classification (NCBI taxonomy): domain Eukaryota; kingdom Metazoa; phylum Mollusca; class Gastropoda; order Cycloneritida; family Neritidae; genus Theodoxus; species Theodoxus fluviatilis. The sequence continues at coordinate 41,364 of JAWQFJ010000709.1, read as the reverse complement.
CACCCTTCTATCACTAGGACAGTACTAGATGACTTCAATATAGCATAAACAGGGTCACCCTTCTATCACTAGGACAGTACAGAGATGGCTTCAATATAGCATGAACAGGTCACCCTTCTATCATTAGGACAGTACTAGATGGCTTCAATATAGCATAAACAGGTCACCTTTCTATCACTAGGACAGTACAGAGATGGCTTCAATATAGCATGAACAGGTCACCCTTCTATCACAAGGACAGTACAGAGATGGCTTCAATATAGCATGAACAGGGTCACCCTTCTATCACTGGGACAGTACTAGATGGCTTCAATATAGCATGAACAGGTCACCCTTCTATCACTAGGACAGTACAGAGATGGCTTCAATATAGCATGAACAGGTCACCCTTCTATCACAAGGACAGTACAGAGATGGCTTCAATATAGCATGAACAGGGTCACCCTTCTATCACTAGGACAGTACAGAGATGGCTTCAATATAGCATGAACAGGGTCACCCTTCTATCACTAGGACAGTACAGAGATGGCTTCAATATAGCATGAACAGGGTCACCCTTCTATCACTAGGACAGTACAGAGATGGCTTCAATAGAGCATGAACAGGTCACCCTTCTATCACTAGGACAGTACAGAGATGGCTTCAATATAGCATAAACAGGGTCACCTTTCTATCACTAGGACAGTACAGAGATGGCTTCAATATAGCATAAACAGGGTCACCTTTCTATCACTAGGACAGTACAGAGATGGCTTCAATATAGCATAAACAGGGTCACCTTTCTATCACTAGGACAGTACAGAGATGGCTTCAATATAGCATAAACAGGGTCACCCTTTTATCACTAGGACAGTACTAGATGGCTTCAATATAGCATTAACACGGTCACCCTTCAAAGGACAGCACACACTTGTACACAAAGGACACCCTTGGTCTCTACCACAAGGTCAGGTTACTTTGACTGGCAAAGGAAGTTGGTCCTTATGGCCTGCTCTTGTACCTTCTCCACCAGGAGTGAAAGTGACTGGAATCATCCACACATGCAACTCATTCCAACTGTCAGTATTCTGAATTTCAGAAAATTCCAATCACAGCCAACACTGTCACTGTAATGTGCAGCGATTAATTTCAAGTTCTACCATTTTTTCCCCCTACATCTCTTTTCTTATCCTCAACCAAGGTTTGAGAAAATAATAACAACAACCCTTCACCACCATCACCAATGCTACCAACTGAAAACAATGTTAATAAACTAATGGTAAACTTACCTCCGACGCATACATAAATATCCCTAAACAAATACCATGAAACTAGAACAACTCGGGCCAATACATGTGTTCTCTATTCATCACTTCTATTTTTCTTGTAGCCTTAGGCCATAATTTCATCTGTGTCCAATTCCTGACTGCAATGAAGGCCACAGGGCAAACTTGAGAGAAAGGGTACCAACCGATTGGAGATGCTGGAGGCAGAGGAGCTACCAGACTGGTTCAGGGCGTTGAAGGCCGCATTGTCCATGTCCACATCGCTGAAGAGAAAAATTAGATAAGTTACAATGTACAAATGTGAACACTGGCACTTCTCCCTTTGTGACAATCAATGAGCATACCTGGTTTAAAGTTGATGGAAGAAATTTTCCAGCTGAACAACCTGCTGAGTCATCGGGGGCTTTGAAAGTGTGTGTGTGTGTGTGTGTGTGTGTGTGTGTGTGTGTGTGTGTGTGTGTGTGTGTGTGTGTGTGTGTGTTCCTGTGTGTGTGTGTGTGTGTGTGTGTGTGTGTGTGTGTGTGTGTGTGTGTGTGTTCCTGTGTGTGTGTTCCTGTGTGTGTGTGTGTATGTGTTCCTGTTTGTGTGTGTGTGTGCGCGCATGCAAGAGTGTGAGCACATATGCATGTGTATCACTGTGTAAGTGTGCTTATGGCAACATGATTTTATTGGAAAAAGTCTTCCGAGACTTTAAACAGTGCAGAAAATTGCCTCCATGAACACTTTAATTCTGACTATTGTTTTCCAGTAGAAAATCTGTACAAGCAAAGAAACACCACTATTAATTAAGAGGATAGCACACCACGATCGTAAGAATTTTGAACATCTAGCTAAGGTACTCTTGTCTTCAATACAATCTTGTTTTGACATTTGTTCTAAGAAAGATTCCTTAGCTAGCAATCCAAAACAGCATCATTATATTGGTATGCTTGGAAAAGTGAGAAATTTCACAAGAAAATACATACCTCTTGGCTCTCCTCGCAGGCCTGTCCCCTTTCTGAAAGCAGAGATACAAGTGTTGAGATATTTCTACATGGTGCTCACAAAAAGGAAGCAATTTCACGCTACTAGAAAACACACCTGGAGCAAACAAACTACAGCATAAAAACCCACACAAAACCCTTACAATGTACAGTGACATGACACTGTACAACAACCCACACAAACCCCTTACAATGTACAGTGACGTGACATTGTACAACAACCCACACAAAACCCTTACAATGTACAGTGACACGACATTGTACAACAACCCACACAAACCCCTTACAATGTACAGTGACACGACATTGTACAACAACCCCCACAAACCCCTTACAATGTACAGTGACATGACATTGTACAACAACCCACACAAAACCCTTACAATGTACAGTGACACGACATTGTACAACAACCCACACAAACCCCTTACAATGTACAGTGACACGACATTGTACAACAACCCCCACAAACCCCTTACAATGTACAGTGACATGACATTGTACAACAACCCACACAAAACCCTTACAATGTACAGTGACATGACATTGTACAACAACCCACACAAACCCCTTACAATGTACAGTGACATGACATTGTACAACAACCCACACAAACCCCTTACAATGTACAGTGACATGACATTGTACAACAACCCCCACAAACCCCTTACAATGTACAGTGACACGACATTGTACAACAACCCACACAAACCCCTTACAATGTACAGTGACATGACATTGTACAACAACCCACACACACCCCTTACAATGTACAGTGACACGACATTGTACAACAACCCACACAAACCCCTTACAATGTACAGTGACACGACATTGTACAACAACCCACACAAACCCCTTACAATGTACAGTGACATGACATTGTACAACAACCCACACAAACCCCTTACAATGTACAGTGACATGACATTGTACAACAACCCCCACAAACCCCTTACAATGTACAGTGACACGACATTGTACAACAACCCACACAAACCCCTTACAATGTACAGTGACATGACATTGTACAACAACCCACACAAACCCCTTACAATGTACAGTGACACGACATTGTACAACAACCCACACTGCCTCTCCCCACTCCTTGCTGCCGTTTCCAGAATGACCTTGCTGCCATTTCCAGAATGACCTTGCTGCCGTTTCCAGAATGACCTTGTTGCCAGCTAATCCCCAGCTTCGGCCTCTTGTGTTTCCTTCTCAGATTCATTACTACGAATTCAGCAGTTGGGTGATGACATAATTGCTAAATTTAGACCTGTAGATTCAAGCAAGAAAACAGAAGAGCTGGTCCACTCCTTTGCTAGATGGAGAGGGGCAGTATGGGATTGGTGGAAAGGGGCAGTATGGGATTGGTGGAAAGGGGCAGTATGGGATTGGTGGAAAGGTAACATTACAGGATATTACATATTATCAACACTGAAACAAGTAACAGGCTACACCAATAGACAGCATTAATTTTCACCAAAACATAATGGCAATTCATAATTGCTTGATTTCGGTCAATGTGCCAACATTTTTAAAATGGTGACTGAAGAACACAAGACCATTTCTAAACTTACAAAGACCTTTTCAAGTGGATAGTTCTCTCCCTTCTCAACTACCAAGGACAAAAACTGGACTTACCTCTCCACGACCCTTCATGCTCTCTGATCTACCAAGGTCAGTTCCTTTCCTGCAAAGAAAATGACATGAAAACTTAATTACAAAAAAACAGATATACAAACACATGAGAACTGTTCAATGCAATGCAGTCATTGTTATGATGAGCTCAAAACAATGTCCTATGTGGTACTCAGGCATCAAACTCTATTCATGATTTGTGATTCACTATTCAAAATCCTTTATTGTCTTTCTGGAATACAGCGACAAATTTATTTAAAACTACTGAATCCAAATTTATGTAATTCTGTTAGCAGAGAAGTAAAAATATAGCATTCTTATTTTGTTAATAAACTCTTAATGTCCTGTAAGTCATTCATGTGTTTCATTCCCCAGTCCTGTAAGGATTATTCAATTTCAAGTAACAGCTATGTGGGGTGGGCGGCTATGGGTGGTACAGGATTGAGCAGGGTGGGCGGTAATGGGCAGTACAGGATTGAGCAGGGTGGGCAGTAATGGGCAGTACAGGATCTTAAGAGTTAAGTATGGTAATAAATTATGTACTGCTACCAACATCTCCACACATTTAAAATTCTCAGGGGGACTACACACACATACAATCCAGAAAAAACCCACTGAAAGTACTTAGAATGACAAGAATGAGATACAGACCACTCCAAGAAAAAGAGAACTTGAGGTTGTCTTTCTAGGGACCGATCAAAGTACCAAATGATGCCTAATACTGCCATACTCCATCCCTTGCTGCCATTCCCATCCTGCTCCTAGCTACACGTAAAAGGGCTAGACTCTCTCGGACAAAGTCTTCTTCAAACTTGATGTTCCAAATTTAATGACCATGTGTTCTACGTGCGACAGTTCAGCCATGAGATCACCACATGAATTGCTTGACTCAGAACAATGAGCTTTCAGAGGTAAATCAAAGAGAGTGCAGGCCTTGGCCAGTAACTATGGGCAAAATGGGAATGGCAGCTAGGGACCTTGAATGGTGGTATGAGGCATTGTGCCCTTGATGCAAACTACCCATCCATGGGGATAAATCTGCATCTGCCCTAACAAGGTCAGGAACAGACCAGGACCCAACCAGTTTCCCTTTAAAAACTTCAATAATTAAATATAAATATATTTTAAAAAGATCATCAGAAGCATCTTCTTCACCGATTTAACCGATTTTGATCCCTCGTTGTGTCCATCTGTAAATTTTTACTTGTGTGCCCAAAATCTGCTGCTGTTGATGCATATTTGTCTGTGACTCTAACAACTTTAAAAGAATACCTTACTTGTGCTGATCTCTCTTCCATTCCCTGATTTGTCCCCTGATTTTTCTGGCCCTTTGTTCATGCTGCTGATGGAAACTCCTTGTTAAAACAATTCCCTCCCACCCCCACCTAGCCCTTCATCATTACACATGCACCTACCTTTCATCTACATGCCTAACAATTTTCTATGCAAATAATTAAATACAATGCAAAGCAGTTTTAATCGTTCCATATGAAATTAATTCCAAGGAGATGAAAGGAAGACAGTTAACAAATCCTGCTCTCAAACTTCATCTAGAATGAAAGTTAAGACTCAGGTAACCAGAGGTCCTAGACACAACAACAAACGCCATGCTTACTTCTGAGTGAGAGCTGTGGCACTCTCAACAGCATCCCCTTGCCCAGGCGAAGTCCGGGATCCCTCGTAGCGGTCCACTATGCTCTTTACCGAGTGCTCGTTCACTGTGCCGGCTATGAGGAAAAGTGTGCGGGCTGAAGTGAGACCGGGGGGAAGCGCGGGGTTGCTATTGTGACCGACACCACATGCACAACACAGGAGAGACATCTAAAGCCGGAAGGCGGGTGCTTTAAGGTGTTTTCTCATTCAGGTCAGGTGGAATATTACAGATTTCTGCTGTTTTAAGGGGTGATCCGAGAAGGGATGATACAGCTTAGTCATGATTGGAAGTTAAGCTACTGCTGTTTAAGAGGAGGTGTGCAGAATGTAAATATATCTTAGTTCTTTGTGCGCGGTTAGGATAAAAAGGGACTTCCGGTGGTGAAAAATTAGGGGGTGAGTATTTAGAGGGAGGTGGGTGGGTGGGTGTATTAGCAGGATGGGGTGACATTTTGTAATACTGATGGCAAGTTAGGGTTGAAGGGTTTCAAACTGGGTTGGGGCTGGACAGAGTAAGAGGTGGGATCAAGCTGGGAAGTCCAGCAGAAATGAGAGAAGATGTAAATGGAGAAGCAGGTCAGATGAGTAAAAGCAAAGGAAAAATCTTAGTCAGTGTACTGGAGGTACAGGTAGAAAAACGAGAGGCAGTCACAAGGTGCCACCCTGTTGCACAAGCAAGTTAACATGAGGAGCAGAGGCGAATTAAAACCTTGGGAGGGTCATTGAATGAACTAATTTTCAAAGACTAAAATTAAAATATACAAAAGAGAGAATGAGAGGGGGGAAAAAGAGAGTCCAGCTGATGGCTGAGTAGAAACGCATATTCATCAGGGGGAGAAAACAAATTGAATGAATGCTATTCTGGCAGATTTTAGTTTAAGTCTCAGCTTTGGTGAGTAAGTTGCCTGTGATGTTCACCAGTGCAGTCACTGGAGTTGTGAGTAAATTGGCATTATCTTGATCATGCAGCATCTATTTCCCTCAGTGCCATTTGGGAATGAGCTCTGAAGCCCATGAGTAGTGCAGCACTGCAGTATGTCACATTTCACTTTGGAATAACATTTTAGCATAAGGTCGAGACAGAGAGGGTGGTTGGGATGGGGGTGGGAGTGGGGGGGGCTGGGGGAGTGAAGGGCAGCTATACAGCTTGGGGTAGGCACGGGGTCTGACTTGGGGCTGGTTGGTAGTGTTTGTTGTTTCCGCAGATGAAGCAACTAGAAATGGCAAGCAGGGTGAAAAACCGATTACTTCTAAGCTTGTGTCATGACCAGGAAACTGTGAGCTCAGCCCGACTACCACGGCACTACATGCTGCATTGAACACAAACTTCCAACACTGCCAGTCATAACAGAACAGTGCAATATCCAAGAACTGACAACTGCAGCACAGAAAAGTCAATGGTGCACAACGTTGGAAGCATGACACCTCAAGCAACATCGATACTCATGACTCCATCAAGGTAACATGGGGGAGACCACAAACATTTAGGGAATGGATAATGTGGGAAACATTCCATTGCAAAGGACTGCAAATTTCAACTCTATACTGAGGGTTGGGGCATTTAGATTCTAACCTGAATAATTAATTAGGTAACTGAGAAGTAATTTCTTTCTCTCTCTTTTAACATTCATATCACTTTGGCAGTGTTCCTTTTCAAAGAATTTGAAACCACGATGAATAGGATTTAGAAAGATCACAAAATCAATTAAGCATTAACAATGTAACTTTTTTAAAATCTACTTTGTTTGCAACATCAACTGAGCCTGACAATTTGTTTTTAAGTATTCAACTTTGGTGTTCAATGCAACACTGAAAAAGAACAGACAAGACTACCAGAAGAAGACAGAATTGGCATTTGTTATGTGTTATCAACACTGCACTAATTCTCTTTTGTGTCTTTCTAGTCCAGGTTCTAGTAGTGCATACGTTTGACATGTGTTCAAAAAATGTCATCCATGCTTCAAACTATGACTAAAAACGTTTTTTACCAGGAAAGAGTTTTGTCAGAGTTTTATTGGTATGTTGTTCCAGACATCTCTACTCAGTTATGCGCCATCAAGTTTTGAGCCATACTTCAATATGGAACATGCACATTACTTTTAATTACATACATACTTGTCTTATGATTAGGTAAGATAATTATTAGGTTAATGTGGTTTTAGTTGCTGCCTGTCAAAATATTGGCATGTAACTATTGTAAGCTATTTCTGCATATTCAATTTGGTTGCTAGTCTCTCATCCCTCACAACAAATAGAAAATACACATGAAGAATTAGTCATATCACTTACAAAGTGTAGTAGTTAAAATCATTTCCTGTCTGGAGCAGAATTTCTTTTATTAGTTTTTTTCTGTTGGCTCTTCTCCGATCATGATGAGGATTCTACTTGAAAGGCATTTTCTATAACAGACACTTCTACAAGATATATTGAAGGAGAAAAAAAGCAGTTCAGGCATAGATGAGAGGAAATGGGCAGGATGAAACAAGAACTGGGAAAATTTGGGAACCTGAACACACGGGAGCTGCAATCAGGGGAGGGAACTGCCATCAGGGGAGGGAACTCGGCAACTAAGGGAGGGAACTCTCCTGGTGTACAGTGATGCCATGCACAATATTCCCGGCACGAGCCGACATGCTGCCAATCTGTGGGTAGCTAGTTGCCAGGCGACAAAATCACAGCCGTGTGCAATCTTGCCTTCCAAATCTCAAACAAGCTTCACCAAGAATGCCACAGCAAACACTCCACACCACAAGAAACTGTAGCACACATGATTTTCCTCCTACGCTAACTTCCTTACTCCCTCTAAATGTAGCAAGCACTAAGTACTCTACCTGTACAGCTATGTTTCCTGAGCTAGCTCTAAACCTGTATTTGGAACGACAGAAATCAACTACATACGAATGTTTAAGTCGAATCGGAATAATGTAAAATCTTTCTCTTAAAAAAAGAAGAGATCATTCTAATAAAGCTAAGAATTTACTTGCAAAAAGACAATCATTTCCCAATAATGTCTACGACTAAGAAAGGTTCTACCTCAATAAGTAAAATTCAACATATCACATAAAATCTGCCCTTTTCCCTCTGGTTTTCCAACATTTCATCTCCACTGCCTCATTATGAACCCAACAGTTCATGTCTTCAGCCAAATTTCAAAACTAATGATCCAAATTATGTATCATTTAGAAAAATGACATTATCATGAAATCTCCATACTCCCAGCTATGCCACCAAGAAACCGTCAATGGAGTAAATCCAAATCATAGATTCTTACATAATTTCACGATTCTTATGACATGCCAAACCCACACCTGCCAGCTAAATAATAACAAGAATCCTCACACTGCTACTACCACAACCATGTATTCCCAACCAACTGACCAGTAACAACAAGGACAACAGAGGAATCCATTCCAAATGCAAGGTGGCACCCTGCCTCCTAAGCCTGCCCATTGCAGAACACTTCCTCCTGGAATCGTGCGCCATTGTCCGCCTCTACAGCTAGCAGTGGAATGCCAGACCATGTGTTAGAAGCCAAGGAGTATGTTATGCACCAAGGAGCGCGAGTACACTTGCACTGACAGACTGTGTGGGGTATGCACTACGAGGTGAGAGGACAGAGAGACAGGTGGGCCATATCCACGATGCATGTAGTTGTTTGGTATACACTAGAAAGGTAAAGATGCCATTTTTTATTTTGCAACCTTCCACTCATTTATGAGTGCTCGTAGACACTCAAAATGTGGCATTTACCACTCATGATCTTTTCAATTTCAAAGAACTCCCCTTGGAAAGTTAACCTATTCGTGAGAATATAAACTTTTTCTTTTTAAAAGTTTTAATAAGACACTTTTAAAAACCTAAAGTGCAAAGCCTTGAAGTAGATCTGCATCAAATGCATTGTGGATCCTGTACACCCAATTCACGTGAGTTCAGTCCATCTGTGCATACACTTTCCATCTGCATTCAGTATTTCACACCAAATAAGCCTGCAGATCTTTCATTGGCAGCTAGATTCAAGTAAAGAGCAATAAATTGCTTCTTATTTTTAATAAAGAAAACCAACTGCAACTTTTCGTGCTGGAATGCAGCATCTCAGAACATCAAGCACCATGATGGTGAGCAAACCCTTTTCTACATGTGAATCCTTTTTTGAAAAAGCTTGTCATTAGATGAGCGTGCATGTGTAGGGGGGAGGGGGGGGGGGGGGTGGGGGGGGGTTAATGGAAAGTTTAGTTAGTAAAAGACATACAAGGGGAGATTCTATGAGATGTTAGGACACTTTAGGCAGCAAAGTTGCAGCAAAGTTGCAGAAAAGTTGAAAAGTTGCAGCAAAGTTGCTGCAAAGTTGCAGCAAAGTTGCAGCAAGGTGAGCAAGCCAAGCCAAGCCAAGCCACACTCAACGGCACTCAGAACAAAGCAACATGGGGGGTGTTTTTTTCAACACAACAGGGACATCAAGACCATACAATGGAATTGTGGTTTTTTCATGCACTTCATCATCAAAGACACTTAGTTCATTCATGGCATGCAAGCTGGAGATTAGGAAACATCAATTACCAATAGAAAAGTCAAAATGCACATCTACCATTCATATTCATGAGGAGTAATTGTATGCTACATACATTGTGAGCACACAAGCACATGCAAATTATTCTACTTCCACATTTACTTCTTCCATTCACTAAAATCCATCTCCAGTATGAATTCTGATAAGACTGTTAATTTCTACAAAAATTCTTATGTTATAATTCTACTAAATGCACGATGCAATTGTAAACACTTCACAATGCTTTTTCCCCCCTTCAAGCAGTTCAGATTAGTTAGAAATGTCTAAAAGACAGCCATACAGAGGCAGGCCAATCTACAATGGTCACATTCAGACTAGGGTTAGAAATGCATGCCCCATTTCAACAGTTACAAAAATCTGTATGGAATAGCAGAAAGTTTTTTTTTTACATTCACCATTATCCATACTAACAGGTGGGTCAGACAAACGAAAAACTGAAGAATTACTCTAACCCACAACTCCATTGTCCTACTACACTAATCCATTGTCCTAACCCACACACTGACAAAGTCCACTCTACTCCATCCCACCCCACAACCTCCACTCCAATCAACTCTCCTTAAAATCATTCCAAACTCACCCAACAACTTCACACTTCACACACACACACACACACACACACACACACACACACACACACACACACACACACACACACACACACACACACAGACACACACTTACACTTCATTCAACCCGACCCCTCCCCAACCCCTCCCCAACCCCTCCCCAACCCCTCCCCGACCCCTCCCCGACCCCTCCCCAACCCCTCCCCAGCCCCTCCCCGACCCCTCCCCAATCCCTCCCCAACCCCTCCCCGACCCCTCCCCGACCCCTCCCCAACCCCTCCCTTCCAAGCACCTACCAAGCTCAGAGTCTAGCTCCTTGGGATAGGGCTGTGTGGTGATGTGCAGCTCTCCTGGGCCGGTGGCGCTGGCAGCCGCCAGAGATTCCCTCGACCCCTCTGTTGATGTGGTGGACACCTGGCCCACTGGAGAACCGCAAGAGATGTCAGCAATACATACAGACACACAGCACAGAGAGACCTCATGTAGGCAAGAATAACATACAGCCAGAGCTACTCAATTTCACCTATTCATTGAACATTATTCTTAACATCGTTCGGCCCTGACCATTAAACAATACTTGACTTTGTTTTCCTGTTTTTGATTTGTTAAAATATACCTCATATTCAGTTCTGAGCGTATCTATCAATGCATTGTTTGTCTCCTTTCAAGAGCTACATCAAAGT
>JAWQFJ010000709.1:12500-25000 GCA_034096865.1 Theodoxus fluviatilis | reverse complement strand
TTACCAGAGTCTGTACTTGGTGTCTTGTCAGTCCTGGCACACACTAGCCTTCATCATGAACCAACCTTAGTCCTGAACTTCACACACATCAAATGGCAAAACGGGCAGTTATGCACTACAGGAAATAGACTGTTGTCTCAGTAACAAACAAATGTCCTGATGAAATATCCCACATGTTCCTTGAACTCAGCATTTTGAACAACAATATGAAAAATATCAAATGAAGACATTCCTGCCTCTGTCATAAAAATACAAAGTTTTTTTTAAAGTATTAAATCACCGGTGGGGGATAGGCAAATGCCTCCATTGAGATCAATATCACAAACTATACATTTCATTTTCAGCAAGTACAGCAAAACTAGCACATTTCGATCTAGTTCATCCAGCATCCATTTACTGGTCCCTCCTGTAAGTCCATCTTTGTACTTGTTCTATTTGATGAGGACATTTAGAGAGGGAATCAATGTCTTTCACTTTGTCTTATCCCTCCATTTCGCTTGTCTAAATCTTAATACATGTATTTGCCAACACAAAAACTTGACGTTGCAGTGAGCAGTTGAACTTTTTCTTCAACAACTGTGATGCCATCTCCCTCACCTAGCTCTTTCTTGCACCGGAAATCCTGCAGGAGGTCCTGGATCTCCATGCGGATGGCGCACCGTGCCTGCTCAAAGACTCCCCGCAGAGCTGCCTCGTTGTCCTGCTTGTCCTTGGTGGTGCTGGTGGTCAGCGTTGTGTCGATCTGGTTGATGTGCACGTCCTCCAACTGCACTCTCAATGGCTGATAACAGGAATGAAATCAAACACGGTGACATTGATGAAACATCAGTATTGATCCAACTCACCTTGCCTGCTGGGTGGGGGCGAAGAGAAGAGAAAATCTATGCCGTTTCCACGTGTTGCCTCTTTGATCATGAGCACTAAATGATGAATAGCCAGGTTATTGCCAAACAGGTGTTTTGAAGGTAACTGGAATTAATTTCGAAAATGACTGGACTGGTAGCATCGACTCCATCAAGGCAAACATTTTTTTACAATAGCCCCTGATTAAAAAAGATGGCAATACAATCTAGAGATCAGACCCACTATGAGAAATTGCTTTCCAGGGAATTAAGTCTGATCAGTACGGAGTGTTGTTTTTTTTGGGTGATGCTAAGTAATAGAGAGACCTTTACATTTGAATGTACTATGTATGTGTGTACAGCACAGCAACCAGCAAAGACTTTGTACACCAGTACAGTGAAGGGGTTAAACAAAAAAAAAAAACTTCAGATAAGAAGTAAAAAATCTCTCTCTTCATTTTCTCTTTCATTCATTATCTATCAGTTACTTTTACTCTACTGTCTCTTCTTCTTCTTCTTCCTCCTCCTCATCCTCCTTCTCCTCTTCATAGTTGTTCTTTTTCCTCCTCTGCACCTCCTCTCTTTCCTTCTTCCCACCACCACCCCTCTTCCTCCCACTTCTTCTTCTTCCACTTCAGCTTCTCATTCTTCTTCATTCCTGTCACACACACACTTCCTTCCCCCACCTCCACAACTCCATCTCTTCTTCTCTTCTAGCAAATAGGACAAAACCTATGATGATGAAATACAACATGCACTACAATACAAACATGCATCCCTGCCTTATTATACTCACCGCATTGACAGCCAAAAAGGTGGAGTAGATTTCGTAGGCCCATTTCTTCAGTTCCTTGGCGTTGCCTTGGGCGCGAGAAAACACATCTGACACTATGTAGAAAAACTGAAAGACAGAGCAAACCAACAATGGTAAATAAGTATGAAGTCAGGGGAAGGGGGGGGGGGGGGGGGGGGGTCGCAGGCAGATGTATGAATGGAGTGATGTATGGATGGACAGACAGATGGATAGATGGACAGACATAAAAAAATAATGGACAGATGGATGGACGGACGGACGGATGGATGGACGGACGGATAGATGGACGGACGGATGGATGGATGGACGGACATACACACCTACCGGTCAGCCAGAAAGACAGATAACACACGGAATAGAGACAGACAGCCAGACTTGCAGACAGTCACATAGAGACAGACAGACAGAAGGACAAATAGATGGACCAACAAATGGATAGACATGCAGACAGAGGGATGAATGGATGGAATGACAGACAGACACACACACACACTTACAGACACACAGACAGACACACACACACACACAGACAGACACACACACACAGACAGACAGACACACACACAGACAGACACACACACACACACACACACAGACAGACACACACACACACACACACAGACACACACACACAGACAGACAGACAGACACACACACAGACAGACACACACACACACAGACAGACACACACACACACACACACAGACACACACACACAGACAGACAGGCACACACACACAGACAGGCTCACCACAGGGGAGGGGTCACTGTTGGAGATGAGATAGTGCAGGAACACAGCCAGGTGGGCAGACTTCTTCTCCAGCAATGTGATGTCCTGGAACGGGCCGTGGTCCGTTGTCTGCAAAGCAAATGGAGGCCTCTGAAACACACTCTTACACGGGAGTTACCTCCCTTACAAAAAGCCACGTCAGTAAGGGTACACTAGCCAGCACTGTAGATGTTTTAGAGGAAACTTTTCATTTCAAGTTTTCAGCAGTGAAATGGGGGAAGATGATACAACTACACAAGTGTTATGCAACATGAAGAAACACTTACTCGCTTTGTCACTGGTACACATCGTTAAGACTGGAAGTTACTCATGACAGATAAAGAGCTCCAAGTACAACAAGACACCAAGCTGTTGAGAATGACAAGTCACAATTGTCAACTGACTACTACAAGCTAATGTGAAACATCCTCATCAGAACAAGAAAAACGACACCAAACTGTTCATGACTATGATCATAAAAACTACATAAGCACTTCCATATACCATAAAGAAATATTCAAAAGGGGGAGAAAACCAATACAGATTTGGGAGCACCAAGCTTTTGAACTGCTGAGCCAGGAAAGGAAGCAAAGACCAGGCAACCGGTTCTGAAGCAACAAGCGCCAAAGCTGGAGTTCTCTCTATGCACCTGCTTAAATAGGACCTCTCCCAAATAAAACAATAGCCAAAAAAGTTCTGGATACAGTAACCCAACCAACCCTATTTTATTCTGCCAACTCTAAACCTTTTTTCATGCAAAGAAAGAAAGAAAGAAAGAAAGAAAGAAAGAAAGAAAGAAGGAAAGAAGGAAAGAAAGAAAGAAAGAAAGAAAGAAAGAAAGAAAGAAAGAAAGAAAGAAAGAAAGAAAGAAAGAAAGAAAGAAAGAAAGAGACAGAAAGAAAGAAATTCATGGTAAACAACAAACTGCACGCCGTTCTATTTTCCTGCTCTATGAGCACTCAGGGCACACACTATTTAAGTATCTTAAATATATTTTTTAAAACATTTTCACTGTAAGAGACACTTGATTTCTGTTCAATCTGGCCTCTTCTAAAAACATGCCAACCTAATAAGTTCAGGCTGTCCTGCTGTCCTACTGCCATGGTACCACAACCACAACTGTGTGTGTGTGTGTGTGTGTGTGTGTGTGTGTGTGTGTGTGTGTGTGTGTGTGTGTGTGTATGTGTGTGTATGTGTATATGTGTGTGTGTGTGTGTGTATGTGTGTGTATGTGTATATGTGTGTGTGTGTGTGTGTGTGTGGTGTGTGTGTGTGTGTGTGTGTGTGTGTGTGTGTGCGTATGTGTGCACGCATGCACTTAATATCCAATGTATGGTATCCTTGAAAGGAACTGGGAAAAGCAGTTCCCCTAGGAAGACCATCACCAAAACACTAGCTGCCGAGGCATCTCTCTGGGCAGGAATGCAACTGCCACCTCTCTCTCACACCAAATCACTTCACACTACCAAACATCATGTAGGTGAACAAACAATACTGAACAAGACAACAGTATATGCATGTATTCCAAGTAAACCAGGTTCTACCAAAACCTAAATGCAGAGATCTCAATCTGCCCAAGAAAAAGCAACGTATTTGATCCTGCATGCTAATTCAATTTCAAAAGTTAATTCATCAAGGTTGAACTGTGGTGCCAATATTAATCTCAGTGAAAGCAAGTCAGTAACCATCACCCATGCTGTCATAATTTCCTTTCTTCTAAACGAGTTTTTTTCCCTACTTTTTACAATTTTAAGATGAGATGCATCCCAATACAAACCCATGAGTTATACTGCAGGCCTACTTATCCCAAGCATCTTTTATTCAAGGAATATGAAGTATGCAGAAACTATTTTTCTGGAGAAAGAGGAGCTGCAAAAAAAGGCACTGCAATGAACTATTTCCAGTCTATCTCTATGCTGAATATACACTTTGAATGGGGCTTAGTTCTGTTTTTGCGTTTGATCTTCACAGAGAGTTGCTTTTCCTCCCTAAAGTCTACACAAACTAAAATTACTGCAAAAATAGCAAACATGTCCTAGTCATTTTACAATAAATAGACTTTGTTGGGCAGGGGGGAAAAAAGAAAAGGAGAATAAGTCCTTCAGAAAAGTGTGTAATGTCCAATGCTCAATTGCAATCCAAGCCATCTTAACTCCCTCAGATCTGGACGGACACAACATGTAAAAAAAAGGCATAATTTTTCAAGGATGAAAAAAAAAGTGTATGAAATATGGGCATTCCTTCATCACATGAATCATAAGGATTCTTAGTGAAATGAACATAAAAATGCCTTTTCTAAAAGCTGGATGAATCTCTGCTAGTGCTAGCAATGAAGTCCACTCCTGCTAATCAGCTGATGTTGATGTTTCCTCTAACGCCAGTGATTTTGCAGCAACAGTGCAACCACATCCCTGGCAGTTGCCATGTTAGTTTGCCGCTGCCAGAGCAAGGGTTAGTGCCCCATCTCCTGTTAAAGGCCTGAACTCCCTTCTCCTGGTTAGGAAATCTGCCTCTCCTGGTGGACACAGCCACTCTGGGTGATGTCTTCAACAAAGCATGTCAAGAAACCTGTCTGTCAAACACAGGGTTGCTTGTTGCTTGTGGCTTTTATTGAATGATCACAGAGCCATGTAGTTGTGATAGGGTTTCAATTATTAAAAAAAAAGGGGGGGGGGGGGGAAAGGGTAGGTGGGAAACCGTAATGAATAGAGAAAAAAAGAATGTTCTCTTTGCATTCTAATACAATCATTAACTGTTAAAGAAAATTATAGTAAATGTAATTGAAATCTTGCAAAGAGAATACTTGTAGCTCACTCACACATTTTAATTTTAATTTTCAATGACAGCCAAATCCAACTTTTCAACAAAATTGAACCTCCGGCCAAAAGCTGACATTTACAGGAATAAGTTACAATGCAAAATAAAATGCAAGGACAGATGTAATCCACTACACATCAAATTTGACTTGGGATAGATTCCCCAGATGGTATGGCTGGTTTTCCATAGCTACAGGCCATAGGACTGGCAAAGCATCACACATGAAGACTACCCCAGAGTGAGAGTGGCACCAGGATGGGCCAAGGCTATGATGACTCTATGGAAGGACAATGCCTGACTGCAGGCAGAGCCTCTCTGTCACCTCGGCTTCCTGCAACTTGCTCAGAAATGGAGAGTGGGGGCGGCCCTGGCCTACTTTGTAATGCTGAAAGGAAAATGTACAGGGTTCCACAAGCATTTAAGTAAACAAACTGGATATACATTTAAAAAAGGAGCCTCAAGTGTTCTGTCTAAATCATGAATGTTTTTCTTCAGTACTGCCAATTTTGAATTTTAAAAAAGTATAACTTTTGAAGGGTAGCCTAAGATTTGATCTGTTGGTTTCCAGACGGTTTCCCTTCAGCATTGCAAACATTTTAAAGAAAAAGAAACCAACAAAAAGGGTATTAGATTAAATCTATTGGACTCATGAATGTTTTCCTTTCAGCATTGCAAACACAAAAACAGACAAACATAAAAGCAAACAAAGAGGGACTAAGTTTAGAAGAGGTAGATGTAAATTTGCTCCACTGGAACTTTGTGCATTTTCCTTTCAGCATTGCAGACACAAAAACAGACAAACATAAAAACAAAGAGGGACTAAGTTTTGAAAAGGGGGCCTTAGAGTAGTTCCACTGGAACCCTGTGCATTTCCTTTCAGCATTGCAAACACAAAAACAAACGTAAAAACAAACAGAGGAACAAAGTTTTGAAGAGGTCGATACAGCTTTGTTCCACTGGAACCCTGTACATTTTCCTTTCAGCATTACAAACACAAAAACAAACGTAAAAACAAACAGAGGAACAAAGTTTTGAAGAGGTCGATACAGCTTTGTTCCACTGGAACCCTGTACATTTTCCTTTCAGCATTACAAAGTAGGCCAGGGCCGCCCCCACTCTCCATTTCTGAGCAAGTTGCAGGAAGCCGAGGTGACAGAGAGGCTCTGCCTGCAGTCAGGCATTGTCCTTCCATAGAGTCATCATAGCCTTGGCCCATCCTGGTGCCACTCTCACTCTGGGGTAGTCTTCATGTGTGATGCTTTGCCAGTCCTATGGCCTGTAGCTATGGAAAACCAGCCATACCATCTGGGGAATCTATCCCAAGTCAAATTTGATGTGTAGTGGATTACATCTGTCCTTGCATTTTATTTTGCATTGTAACTTATTCCTGTAAATGTCAGCTTTTGGCCGGAGGTTCAATTTTGTTGAAAAGTTGGATTTGGCTGTCATTGAAAATTAAAATTAAAATGTGTGAGTGAGCTACAAGTATTCTCTTTGCAAGATTTCAATTACATTTACTATAATTTTTTTTAACAGTTAATGATTGTATTAGAATGCAAAGAGGACATTCTTTTTTTCTCTATCCATTACGGTTTCCCACCCACCCTTTTCCCCCCTTTTTTCTGTAATAATTGAAACTCTATCACAACTACATGGCACTGTGATCATTCAATAAAAGCCACAAGCAACAAGCAACCCTGTGTTTGACAGACAGGTTTCTTGACATGCTTTGTTGAAGACATCACCCAGAGTGGCAGTGTCCACCAGGAGAGGCAGATTTCCTAACCGGGAGCAGGGAGTTCAGGCCTTTAACAGGAGATGGGGCACTAACCCTTGCTCTGGCAGCGGCAAACTAACATGGCAAATGCCGGGGACGTGGTTGCACTGTTGCTGCAAAATCACTGGCGTTAGAGGGAACATCAACATCAGCTGATTAGCAGGAGTGGACTTCATTGCTAGCACTAGCAGAGATTCATCCAGCTTTTAGAAAAGGCATTTTTATGTTCATTTCACTAAGAATCCTTATGATTCATGTGATGAAGGAATGCCCATATTTCATACACTTTTTTTTTCATCCTTGAAAAATTATGCCTTTTTTTTACATGTTGTGTCCGTCCAGATCTGAGGGAGTTAAGATGGCTTGGATTGCAATTGAGCATTGGACATTACACACTTTTCTGAAGGACTTATTCTCCTTTTCTTTTTTCCCCCCTGCCCAACAAAGTCTATTTATTGTAAAATGACTAGGACATGTTTGCTATTTTTGCAGTAATTTTAGTTTGTGTAGACTTTAGGGAGGAAAAGCAACTCTCTGTGAAGATCAAACGCAAAAACCGAACTAAGCCCCATTCAAAGTGTATATTCAGCATAGAGATAGACTGGAAATAGTTCATTGCAGTGCCTTTTTTTGCAGCTCCTCTTTCTCCAGAAAAATAGTTTCTGCATACTTCATATTCCTTGAATGAAAGATGCTTGGGATAAGTAGGCCTGCAGTACAACTCATGGGTTTGTATTGGGATGCATCTCATCTTAAAATTGTAAAAAGTAGGAAAAAATAAACTCGTTTAGAAGAAAGGAAATTATGACAGCATGGGTGATGGTTACTGACTTGCTTTCACTGAGATTAATATTGGCACCACAGTTCAACCTTGATGAATTAGCTTTTGAAATTGAATTAGCATGCAGGTTCAAATACGTTGCTTTTTCTTGGGCAGATTGAGATCTCTGCATTTAGGTTTTGGTAGAACCTGGTTTACTTGGTATACATGCATATACTGTTGTCTTGTTCAGTATTGTTTGTTCACCTACATGATGTTTGGTAATGTGAAGTGATTTGGTGTGAGAGAGAGGTGGCAGTTGCATTCCTGCCCAGAGAGATGCCTCGGCAGCTAGTGTTTTGGTGATGGTCTTCCTAGGGGAACTGCTTTTCCCAGTTCCTTTCAAGGATACCATACATTGGATATTAAGTGCATGCGTGCACACATACGCACACACACACACACACACACACACACACACACACACACACACACACACACACACACACACATATACACATACACACACATACACACACACACACACACATATACACATACACACACACACACACACACACACACACACACACACACACACACACACACACACACACACACACACACACAGTTGTGGTTGTGGTACAATGGCAGTAGGACAGCAGGGCAGCCTGAACTTATTAGGTTGGCATGTTTTTAGAAGAGGCCAGATTGAACAGAAATCAAGTGTCTCTTACAGTGAAAATGTTTTAAAAAATATATTTAAGATACTTAAATAGTGTGTGCCCTGAGTGCTCATAGAGCAGGAAAATAGAACGGCGTGCAGTTTGTTGTTTACCATGAATTTCTTTCTTTCTGTCTCTTTCTTTCTTTCTTTCTTTCTTTCTTTCTTTCTTTCTTTCTTTCTTTCTTTCTTTCTTTCTTTCTTTCTTTCTTTCTTTCCTTCTTTCCTTCTTTCTTTCTTTCTTTCTTTCTTTCTTTCTTTCTTTCTTTGCATGAAAAAAGGTTTAGAGTTGGCAGAATAAAATAGGGTTGGTTGGGTTACTGTATCCAGAACTTTTTTGTCTTTTGTTTTATTTGGAGGAGGTCCTATTTAAGCAGGTGCATAGAGAGAACTCCAGCTTTGGCGCTTGTTGCTTCAGAACCGGTTGCCTTGTCTTTGCTTCCCTTCCTGGCTCAGCAGTTCAAAAGCTTGGTGCTCCCAAATCTGTATTGGTTTTCTCCCCTTTTTAAATATTTCTTTAGGGTATATGGGTGTGTTTATGTAGTTTTTATGATCATAGTCATGAACAGTTTGGTGTCATTTTTCTTGTTCTGATGAGGATGTTTCACATTCGCTTGTAGTAGTCAGTTGACAATTGTGACTTGTCATTCTCAACAGCTTGGTGTCTTTGATGTACTTGGAGCTCTTTATCTGTCATGAGTAACTTCCAGTCTTAACGATGAGTACCAGTGACAAAGCGAGTAAGTGTTTCTTCATGTTGCATAACACTTGTGTAGTTGTATCATCTTCCCCCATTTCACTGCTGAAAACTTGAAATGAAAAGTTTCCTCTAAAACATCTACAGTGCTGGCTAGTGTACCCTTACTGACGTGGCTTTTTGTAAGGGAGGTAACTCCCGTGTAAGAGTGTGTTTCAGAGGCCTCCATTTGCTTTGCAGACAACGGACCACGGCCCGTTCCAGGACATCACATTGCTGGAGAAGAAGTCTGCCCACCTGGCTGTGTTCCTGCACTATCTCATCTCCAACAGTGACCCCTCCCCTGTGGTGAGCCTGTCTGTGTGTGTGTGCCTGTCTGTCTGTGTGTGTGTGTCTGTGTGTGTGTGTGTGTGTGTCTGTCTGTGTGTGTGTGTGTCTGTCTGTGTGTGTGTCTGTCTGTCTGTCTGTGTGTGTGTGTGTGTGTGTGTGTGTGTGTGTGTCTGTCTGTGTGTGTGTGTGTGTGTGTGTCTGTCTGTGTGTGTGTCTGTCTGTCTGTGTGTGTGTGTCTGTCTGTGTGTGTGTGTGTGTCTGTCTGTGTGTCTGTACGTGTGTGAGTGTGTCTGTCTGTCATTCCATCCATTCATCCCTCTGTCTGCATGTCTATCCATTTGTTGGTCCATCTATTTGTCCTTCTGTCTGTCTGTCTCTATGTGACTGTCTGCAAGTCTGGCTGTCTGTCTCTATTCCGTGTGTTATCTGTCTTTCTGGCTGACCGGTAGGTGTGTATGTCCGTCCATCCATCCATCCGTCCGTCCATCTATCCGTCCGTCCATCCATCCGTCCGTCCGTCCATCCATCTGTCCATTATTTTTTTATGTCTGTCCATCTATCCATCTGTCTGTCCATCCATACATCACTCCATTCATACATCTGCCTGCGACCCCCCCCCCCCTTCCCCTGACTTCATACTTATTTACCATTGTTGGTTTGCTCTGTCTTTCAGTTTTTCTACATAGTGTCAGATGTGTTTTCTCGCGCCCAAGGCAACGCCAAGGAACTGAAGAAATGGGCCTACGAAATCTACTCCACCTTTTTGGCTGTCAATGCGGTGAGTATAATAAGGCAGGGATGCATTTTTGTATTGTAGTGCATGTTGTATTTCATCATCATAGGTTTTGTCCTATTTGCTAGAAGAGAAGAAGAGATGGAGTTGTGGAGGTGGGGGAAGGAAGTGTGTGTGTGACAGGAATGAAGAAGAATGAGAAGCTGAAGTGGAAGAAGAAGAAGTGGGAGGAAGAGGGGTGGTGGTGGGAAGAAGGAAAGAGAGGAGGTGCAGAGGAGGAAAAAGAACAACTATGAAGAGGAGAAGGAGGATGAGGAGGAGGAAGAAGAAGAAGAAGAGACAGTAGAGTAAAAGTAACTGATAGATAATGAATGAAAGAGAAAATGAAGAGAGAGATTTTTTACTTCTTATCTGAAGTTTTTTGTTTGTTTGTTTAACCCCTTCACTGTACTGGTGTACAAAGTCTTTGCTGGTTGCTGTGCTGTACACACATACATAGTACATTCAAATGTAAAGGTTTCTCTATTACTTAGCATCACCCAAAAAAAACAACACTCCGTACTGATCAGACTTAATTCCCTGGAAAGCAATTTCTCATAGTGGGTCTGATCTCTAGATTGTATTGCCATCTTTTTTAATCAGGGGCTATTGTAAAAAAATGTTTGCCTTGATGGAGTCGATGCTACCAGTCCAGTCATTTTCGAAATTAATTCCAGTTACCTTCAAAACACCTGTTTGGCAATAACCTGGCTATTCATCATTTAGTGCTCATGATCAAAGAGGCAACACGTGGAAACGGCATAGATTTTCTCTTCTCTTCGCCCCCACCCAGCAGGCAAGGTGAGTTGGATCAATACTGATGTTTCATCAATGTCACCGTGTTTGATTTCATTCCTGTTATCAGCCATTGAGAGTGCAGTTGGAGGACGTGCACATCAACCAGATCGACACAACGCTGACCACCAGCACCACCAAGGACAAGCAGGACAACGAGGCAGCTCTGCGGGGAGTCTTTGAGCAGGCACGGTGCGCCATCCGCATGGAGATCCAAGACCTCCTGCAGGATTTCCGGTGCAAGAAAGAGCTAGGTGAGAGAGATGGCGTCACAGTTGTTGAAGAAAACGTTCAACTGCTCACTACAACGTCAAGTTTTTGTGTTGGCGAATACATGTATTAAGATTTAGACAAGCGAAATGGAGGGATAAGACAAAGTGAAAGACATTGATTCCCTCTCTAAATGTCCTCATCAAATAGAACAAGTACAAAGATGGACTTACAGGAGGGACCAGTAAATGGATGCTGGATGAACTAGATCGAAATGTGCTAGTTTTGCTGTACTTGCTGAAAATGAAATGTATAGTTTGTGATATTGATCTCAATGGAGGCATTTGCCTATCCCCCACCGGTGATTTAATACTTTAAAAAACTTTGTATTTTTATGACAGAGGCAGGAATGTCTTCATTTGATATTTTTCATATTGTTGTTCAAAATGCTGAGTTCAAGGAACATGTGGGATATTTCATCAGGACATTTGTTTGTTACTGAGACAACAGTCTATTTCCTGTAGTGCATAACTGCCCGTTTTGCCATTTGATGTGTGTGAAGTTCAGGACTAAGGTTGGTTCATGATGAAGGCTAGTGTGTGCCAGGACTGACAAGACACCAAGTACAGACTCTGGTAATTGGTCAGCGCACTCACCCAGCATTGCTTGCAGCCAGCAGTAGCAGTTTTCAATCCTGCACAAATCCTGGGCCTGCTTCCTTGGGTAACGTGCTTAACTGAAATTGCCCCTTCCCACCAGGCATACCATTGGGTACCTGTGATGGCAGTGGCGGTACACTGCCACACAATTAACCTGTGCATGGGTCCAAGAGCCAATATCAGGTTGGAGCACTCATCAGGGAATGCAGATGGTTCAGCTAAATGACTTTAAGGATCCTATCTAACTGTCTCGGTGTTTGTCCACAGGTGCAGTTGAAGAGTTCTGTAGTGGCCCTGTGATCCAGGAGTAGAGTTCCAAGCAGTTTGAGGCCCAGATATGTGTGATAAAGTCACTATGTAACACCAATACAATACCTTTTACCATCGTGCTCATCTGTGGACCCACCCAAGTCGTAACGGATCGCCTGGGATGAGACAAATGTATGCGTGTCTGTGTGCAGGTCTGGGCAACATCTACGGATCGCCTGGGATGAGAGAAATGTATGCGTGTCTGTGTGCAGGTCTGGGCAACAT
>JAWQFJ010000709.1:0-7500 GCA_034096865.1 Theodoxus fluviatilis | reverse complement strand
GGGGAGGGGTCGGGTTGAATGAAGTGTAAGTGTGTGTGTGTGTGTGTGTGTGTGTGTGTGTGTGTGTGTGTGTGTGTGTGTGTGTGTGTGTGTGTGTGTGTGTGTGTGTGTGTGTGAAGTTGTTGGGTGAGTTTGGAATGATTTTAAGGAGAGTTGATTGGAGTGGAGGTTGTGGGGTGGGATGGAGTAGAGTGGACTTTGCCAGTGTGTGGGTTAGGACAATGGATTAGTGTAGTAGGACAATGGAGTTGTGGTTAGAATAATTCTTCAGTTTTTCGTTTCTCTGACCCACCTGTTAGTATTGATAATGGTAAATGTAAAAAAAACCTTTCTGCTATTCTGTACAGATTTTTGTAACTGTTGAAATGGGGCATGCATTTCTAACCCTAGTCTGTATGTGACCATTGTAGATTGGCTTGCCTCTGTATGGCTGTCTTTTAGACATTTCTAACTAATCTGAACTGCTTGAGGGGGGGGAAAAGCATTGTGAAGTGTTAACAATTGCATCGTGCATTTAGTAGAATTATAACATAAGAATTTTGGTAGAAATTAACAGTCTTATCAGAATACATACTGGAGATGGATTTTAGTGAATGGAAGAAGCAAATGTGGAAGTAGAATAATTTGCATGTGCTTGTGTTGCTCACAATGTATGTAGCATACAATTACTCCTCATGAATATGAAGTGGTAGATGTGCATTTTGACTTTTCTATTGGTAATTGATGTTTCCTTAATCTCCAGCTTGCATGCCATGAATGAACTAAGTGTCTTTGATGATGAAGTGCATGAAAATACCACAATTACATTGTATGGTCTTGATGTTCCTGTTGTGTTGAAAAAAACACCCCCCATGTTGCTTTGTTCCGATTGCCTTTGAGTGTGGCTTGGCTTGGCTTGGCTTGCTCTCCTTGCTGCAACTTTGCTGCCACTTTGCTGCAACTTTGCTGCAACTTTTCAACTTTTCTGCAACTTTGCTGCAACTTTGCTGCCTAAAGTGTCCTAACATCTCATAGAATCACCCCTTGTATGTCTTTTACTAACTAGACTTTCCATTACACCCCCCCCCCCCCCCCCCCCCCCCCCTACACACACGTGCACGCTCATCTAATGACAAGCTTTTTCAAAAAAGGATTCACATGTAGAAAAGGGTTTGCTCACCATCATGGTGCTTGATGTTCTGAGATGCTGCATTCCAGCACGAAAAGTTGCAGTTGGTTTTCTTTATTAAAAATAAGAAGCAATTTATTGCTCTTTACTTGAATCTAGCTGCCAATGAAAGATCTGCAGGCTTATTTGGTGTGAAATACTGAATGCAGATGGAAAGTGTATGCACAGATGGACTGAACTCACGTGAATTGGGTGTACAGGATCCACAATGCATTTGATGCAGATCTACTTCAAGGCTTTGCACTTTAGGTTTTTAAAAGTGTCTTATTAAAACTTTTAAAAAGAAAAAGTTTATATTCTCACGAATAGGTTAACTTTCCAAGGGGAGTTCTTTGAAATTGAAAAGATCATGAGTGGTAAATGGCACATTTTGAGTGTCTATGAGCACTCGTAAATGAGTGGAAAGTTGCAAAATAAAAAATGGCATCTTTACCTCTCTAGTGTATACCAAACAACTACATGCATCGTGGATATGGCCCACCTGTCTCTCTGCCCTCTCACCTCGTAGTGCATACCCCACACAGTCTGTCAGTGCAAATGTACTCGCGCTCCTTGGTGCATAACATACTCCTTGGCTTCTAACACATGGTCTGGCATTCCACTGCTAGCTGTAGAGGCGGACAATGGCGCACGATTCCAGGAGGAAGTGTTCTGCAATGGGCAGGCTTAGGAGGCAGGGTGCCACCTTGCATTTGGAATGGATTCCTCTGTTGTCCTTGTTGTTACTGGTCAGTTGGTTGGTTGGGAATACAGGGTTGTGGTAGTAGCAGTGTGAGGATTTTTGTTATTATTTAGCTGGCAGGTGTGGGTTTGGCATGTCATTAGAATCGTGAAATTATGTAAGAATCTATGATTTGGATTTACTCCGTTGACAGTTTCTTGGTGGCATAGCTGGGAGTATGGAGATTTCATGATAATGTCATTTTTCTAAATGATACATAATTTGGATCATTAGTTTTGAAATTTGGCTGAAGACATGAACTGTTGGGTTCATAATGAGGCAGTGGAGATAAAATGTTGGAAAACCAGAGGGAAAAGTGCAGATTTTATGTGATACGTTGACTTTTACTTATTGAGGTAGAACCTTTTTTAGTCGTAGACATTATTGGGAAATGATTGTCTTTTTGCAAGACAATTCTTAGCTTTATTAGAATGATCTCTTCTTTTTTTTAAGAGAAAGATTTTACATTATTCCGATTCGACTTAAACATTCGTATGTAGTTGATTTCTGTCGTTCCAAAAACAGGTTTAGAGCTAGCTCAGGAAACATAGGTAGAGTACTTAGTGCTTGCTAGATTTAGAGGGAGTAAGGAAGTTAGAGTAGGAGGAAAATCATGTGTGCTACAGTTTCTTGTGGTGTGGAGTGTTTGCTGTGGCTTTCTTGGTGAAGCTTGTTTGAGATTTGGAAGGCAAGATTGCACACGGCTGTGATTTTGTCGCCTGGCAACTAGCTACCCACAGATTGGCAGCATGTCGGCTCGTGCCGGGAATATTGTGCATGGCATCACTGTACACCAGGAGAGTTCCCTCCCTTAGTTGCCGAGTTCCCTCCCCTGATGGCAGTTCCCTCCCCTGATTGCAGCTCCCGTGTGTTCAGGTTCCCAAATTTTCCCAGTTCTTGTTTCATCCTGCCCATTTCCTCTCATCTATGCCTCAACTGCTTTTTTTCTCCTTCAATATATCTTGTAGAAGTGTCTGGTATAGAAAATGCCTTTCAAGTAGAATCCTCATCATTATGGGAGAAGAGCCAACAGAAAAAAAAAAACGAATAAAAGAAATTCTGCTCCAGACAGGAAATGATTTTAACTACTACACTTTGTAAGTGATATGACTAATTCTTCATGTGTATTTTCTATTTGTTGTGAGGGACGAGAGACTAGCAACCAAATTGAATATGCAGAAATAGCTTACAATAGTTACATGCCAATATTTTGACAGGCTGCAACTAAAATCCTTCTCTGCATTGATCATTTGCCACATTAACCTAATAATTATCTTACCTAATCATAAGACAAGTCTGTATGCAATTAAAAGTAATGTTCAGGTTCCATATTGAAGTATGGCTCAAAACTTAATGGCGCATAACTGAGTAGAGATGTCTGGAACTACATACCAATAACACTCTGACAAAATTCTTTCCTGGTAAAAAACGTTTTTAGTCATAGTTTGAAGCATGGATGACATTTTTTGAACACATGTCAAACGTATGCACTACTAGAACCTGGACTAGAAAGACACAAAAGAGAATTAGTGCAGTGTTGATAACACATAACAAATGCCAATTCTGTCTTCTTCTGGTAGTCTTGTCTGTTCTTTTTCAGTGTTGCATTGAACACCAAAGTTGAATACTTAAAAACAAATTGTCAGGCTCAGTTGATGTTGCAAACAAAGTAGATTTTAAAAAAGTTACATTGTTAATGCTTAATTGATTTTGTGATCTTTCTAAATCCTATTCATCGTGGTTTCAAATTCTTTGAAAAGGAACACTGCCAAAGTGATATGAATGTTAAAAGAGAGAGAAAGAAATTACTTCTCAGTTACCTAATTAATTATTCAGGTTAGAATCTAAATGCCCCAACCCTCAGTATAGAGTTGAAATTTGCAGTCCTTTGCAATGGAATGTTTCCCACATTATCCATTCCCTAAATGTTTGTGGTCTCCCCCATGTTACCTTGATGGAGTCATGAGTATCGATGTTGCTTGAGGTGTCATGCTTCCAACGTTGTGCACCATTGACTTTTCTGTGCTGCAGTTGTCAGTTCTTGGATATTGCACTGTTCTGTTATGACTGGCAGTGTTGGAAGTTTGTGTTCAATGCAGCATGTAGTGCCGTGGTAGTCGGGCTGAGCTCACAGTTTCCTGGTCATGACACAAGCTTAGAAGTAATCGGTTTTTCACCCTGCTTGCCATTTCTAGTTGCTTCATCTGCGGAAACAACAAACACTACCAACCAGCCCCAAGTCAGACCCCGTGCCTACCCCAAGCTGTATAGCTGCCCTTCACTCTCCCAGCCCCCCCAACTCCCACCCCCATCCCAACCACCCTCTCTGTCTCGACCTTATGCTAAAATGTTATTCCAAAGTGAAATGTGACATACTGCAGTGCTGCACTACTCATGGGCTTCAGAGCTCATTCCCAAATGGCACTGAGGGAAATAGATGCTGCATGATCAAGATAATGCCAATTTACTCACAACTCCAGTGACTGCACTGGTGAACATCACAGGCAACTTACTCACCAAAGCTGAGACTTAAACTAAAATCTGCCAGAATAGCATTCATTCAATTTGTTTTCTCCCCCTGATGAATATGCGTTTCTACTCAGCCATCAGCTGGACTCTCTTTTTCCCCCCTCTCATTCTCTCTTTTGTATATTTTAATTTTAGTCTTTGAAAATTAGTTCATTCAATGACCCTCCCAAGGTTTTAATTCGCCTCTGCTCCTCATGTTAACTTGCTTGTGCAACAGGGTGGCACCTTGTGACTGCCTCTCGTTTTTCTACCTGTACCTCCAGTACACTGACTAAGATTTTTCCTTTGCTTTTACTCATCTGACCTGCTTCTCCATTTACATCTTCTCTCATTTCTGCTGGACTTCCCAGCTTGATCCCACCTCTTACTCTGTCCAGCCCCAACCCAGTTTGAAACCCTTCAACCCTAACTTGCCATCAGTATTACAAAATGTCACCCCATCCTGCTAATACACCCACCCACCCACCTCCCTCTAAATACTCACCCCTAATTTTTCACCACCGGAAGTCCCTTTTTATCCTAACCGCGCACAAAGAACTAAGATATATTTACATTCTGCACACCTCCTCTTAAACAGCAGTAGCTTAACTTCCAATCATGACTAAGCTGTATCATCCCTTCTCGGATCACCCCTTAAAACAGCAGAAATCTGTAATATTCCACCTGACCTGAATGAGAAAACACCTTAAAGCACCCGCCTTCCGGCTTTAGATGTCTCTCCTGTGTTGTGCATGTGGTGTCGGTCACAATAGCAACCCCGCGCTTCCCCCCGGTCTCACTTCAGCCCGCACACTTTTCCTCATAGCCGGCACAGTGAACGAGCACTCGGTAAAGAGCATAGTGGACCGCTACGAGGGATCCCGGACTTCGCCTGGGCAAGGGGATGCTGTTGAGAGTGCCACAGCTCTCACTCAGAAGTAAGCATGGCGTTTGTTGTTGTGTCTAGGACCTCTGGTTACCTGAGTCTTAACTTTCATTCTAGATGAAGTTTGAGAGCAGGATTTGTTAACTGTCTTCCTTTCATCTCCTTGGAATTAATTTCATATGGAACGATTAAAACTGCTTTGCATTGTATTTAATTATTTGCATAGAAAATTGTTAGGCATGTAGATGAAAGGTAGGTGCATGTGTAATGATGAAGGGCTAGGTGGGGGTGGGGAGGGAATTGTTTTAACAAGGAGTTTCCATCAGCAGCATGAACAAAGGGCCAGAAAAATCAGGGGACAAATCAGGGAATGGAAGAGAGATCAGCACAAGTAAGGTATTCTTTTAAAGTTGTTAGAGTCACAGACAAATATGCATCAACAGCAGCAGATTTTGGGCACACAAGTAAAAATTTACAGATGGACACAACGAGGGATCAAAATCGGTTAAATCGGTGAAGAAGATGCTTCTGATGATCTTTTTAAAATATATTTATATTTAATTATTGAAGTTTTTAAAGGGAAACTGGTTGGGTCCTGGTCTGATCCTGATCTTGTCAGGGCAGATGCAGATTTATCCCCCCTGGATGGGTAGTTGCAACAAGGGCACATTGCCTCATACCACCATTCAAGGTCCCTAGCTGCCATTCCCATTTTGCCCATAGTTACTGGCCAAGGCCTGCACTCTCTTTGATTTACCTCTGAAAGCTCATTGTTCTGAGTCAAGCAATTCATGTGGTGATCTCATGGCTGAACTGTCGCACGTAGAACACATGGTCATTAAATTTGGAACATCAAGTTTGAAGAAGACTTTGTCCGAGAGAGTCTAGCCCTTTTACGTGTAGCTAGGAGCAGGATGGGAATGGCAGCAAGGGATGGAGTATGGCAGTATTAGGCATCATTTGGTACTTTGATCGGTCCCTAGAAAGACAACCTCAAGTTCTCTTTTTCTTGGAGTGGTCTGTATCTCATTCTTGTCATTCTAAGTACTTTCAGTGGGTTTTTTCTGGATTGTATGTGTGTGTAGTCCCCCTGAGAATTTTAAATGTGTGGAGATGTTGGTAGCAGTACATAATTTATTACCATACTTAACTCTTAAGATCCTGTACTGCCCATTACTGCCCACCCTGCTCAATCCTGTACTGCCCATTACCGCCCACCCTGCTCAATCCTGTACCACCCATAGCCGCCCACCCCACATAGCTGTTACTTGAAATTGAATAATCCTTACAGGACTGGGGAATGAAACACATGAATGACTTACAGGACATTAAGAGTTTATTAACAAAATAAGAATGCTATATTTTTACTTCTCTGCTAACAGAATTACATAAATTTGGATTCAGTAGTTTTAAATAAATTTGTCGCTGTATTCCAGAAAGACAATAAAGGATTTTGAATAGTGAATCACAAATCATGAATAGAGTTTGATGCCTGAGTACCACATAGGACATTGTTTTGAGCTCATCATAACAATGACTGCATTGCATTGAACAGTTCTCATGTGTTTGTATATCTGTTTTTTTGTAATTAAGTTTTCATGTCATTTTCTTTGCAGGAAAGGAACTGACCTTGGTAGATCAGAGAGCATGAAGGGTCGTGGAGAGGTAAGTCCAGTTTTTGTCCTTGGTAGTTGAGAAGGGAGAGAACTATCCACTTGAAAAGGTCTTTGTAAGTTTAGAAATGGTCTTGTGTTCTTCAGTCACCATTTTAAAAATGTTGGCACATTGACCGAAATCAAGCAATTATGAATTGCCATTATGTTTTGGTGAAAATTAATGCTGTCTATTGGTGTAGCCTGTTACTTGTTTCAGTGTTGATAATATGTAATATCCTGTAATGTTACCTTTCCACCAATCCCATACTGCCCCTTTCCACCAATCCCATACTGCCCCTTTCCACCAATCCCATACTGCCCCTCTCCATCTAGCAAAGGAGTGGACCAGCTCTTCTGTTTTCTTGCTTGAATCTACAGGTCTAAATTTAGCAATTATGTCATCACCCAACTGCTGAATTCGTAGTAATGAATCTGAGAAGGAAACACAAGAGGCCGAAGCTGGGGATTAGCTGGCAACAAGGTCATTCTGGAAACGGCAGCAAGGTCATTCTGGAAATGGCAGCAAGGTCATTCTGGAAACGGCAGCAAGGAGTGGGGAGAG
>JAWQFJ010000708.1:30000-32500 GCA_034096865.1 Theodoxus fluviatilis | reverse complement strand
ATTGTTGTTGCTATTGTTGTTGTTGTTGTTCTTTGTTGCTGTTGCGGCACTCGTTACGGAACTTACGCGGGCCACCAGTGGTGCCGGGCTGAGCCACGCTGATGACGATTGGAGGAGAAGTGCCCGCGCTGTTGGTGGCGGTGCAGCTGTAGTCGCCATAGTAGGAGGAGTTGTGCACCGTCACCACCAGGAAGCGCGACGTCACATTCAAAGTGCTGCCCCGGAAGTACCACGTGTAGGCGTTCACTGCCGGGGCAGGGTTCGCGTTGACATTGCAATCCAAGGTCACCGTGCCCCCGATGCTGACGTCATATGAGGGCGTGGTTACAGCTGACACGGGTTTGTCTGAAGAGGAGGAGTTACGGCCCTTGAGTAGGAGTTACGACAAGGAGTTACGGTCCGTCCGTCCGTCCGTCCGTCTCCCTGCCTGTTTGTCTCCCTGTCTGTGTGTCTGTGTGTATGTCTCCCTGCCTGTCTGTCTCCCTGCCTGTCTCCCTGCCTGTGTGTCTGTCTCCCTGCCTGTCTGTCTCCCTGCCTGTCAGTCTGTCTGTCTGTCTGTCTGCCTGTCTGTCTGTCTGTCTGTCTCATTGCCTGTCTGTAGGTCTGTCTGTCTGCCTGTCTGTCTCCCTGCCTGTCAGTCTGTCTGTCTGTCTGTCTGCCTGTCTGTCTGTCTGTCTGTCTGTCTGTCTGTCTCCTTGCCTGTCTGTCTGTCTGTCTGTCTGTTTGCCTGTCTGTCTGCCTGTCTGTCTGTCTGTCTGTCTGTCTGTCTGTCTGTCTGTCTGTCTGTCTGCCTGTCTGCCTGTCTGCCTGTCTGCCTATCTGTCTGTCCGTCTGTCTGTCTGTCTGTCTGTCTGTCTGTCTGTCTGACTGCCTGTCTGCCTGTCTGCCTGCCTGCCTGCCTGCCTGTCTGTCTGTCTTTTCCTCTCTCTCTCTCTCTCTCTCTCTCTCTCTCTCTCAATCTCTCTCTTTCTCTCTCTCTCAATCTCTCTCTTTCTCTCTCTCTCTCTGAATCTGTCTCTCTCTGTCTCTTTCTCTCTCTCTCTCTCTCTCTCTCTCTCTCTCTCTCAAAAACTAAGTGCATGATCCTAACTACAAGACAAAAACGTCAACGACAACCCTTAACCATCAACCTTATGCTAGAAAATGAAATCATTGAGCAAGTCTCTGAACACAGTCCTAGGCATAATTGTTGATGACCAACTAACTTGGGAACAACATGTCAATTCCTAATGCAAAACTATTGCTAAGAACATTTTCCTGCTCTCAAAACTGAGGCATTTTGTCACCACCGATACATGCGCACTGTTTTTTCACGCACAAATAAATTCCCATAATACTTTTGCATCTGTTGTATGGGATGGCTCTATGGCAGTGCACTTGAACAAGATTAAATCACTGTACAGACGAGCTGCCAAGCTTATCATTTCCGACTCAACATTGTCTACAAATGAAAAGATAAAAAATATTGGCTTACTACCCTTCCAAAAACACCTCTTCCTCAATGAATGCATCCTTATGCACAAAATTGCTCATCCACGAGCACCGAAATATCTTACTGATCTCTTCATTCGTCCCCAAACAAGCCATTCACTATCTCGCAACACTTTCATTCTACCACAACCTAGAGTAGACATTTTCAAAGGCAGTATTACATATTCAGGTGTTATGATATGGAATACACTCCCATTGCACCTAAGGAACAATACTTCCATGAAGTCTTTTAAAGCATCCATACGTGATTATCTATTCAGATGATCTCACTGCTATCGCCTGTACATATGACACGTATTTACTTGAACTTGAAGACTCACTGAGCTGACAGTTGTCAAAGGCATCTACTAAAATCTTTGTCATTGTTGATCATATTCTTCATATACCTTACCAATTGTTGTACATAGATTAGCTACTGTGTATTTTTTGTCTTAATTATCCATGTTTTCATTTCTTTATGAGCAAGGACAATTTTTAAGATAGGCAGAAATGCCAAAAATTTCATCCTTGATAAATAAAGAATCAATCAATCAATCAATCAATCAATCAATCAATCAATCAATCAATCAATCAATCAATCAATCAATCAATCAATCAATCAATCAATCAATCAATCAATCAATCAATCAATCAATCAATCAATCAATCAATCAATCAATCAATCAATCAATCAATCAATCAATCAATCAATCAATCAATCAATCAATCAATCAATCAATCAATCAATCAATCAATAATCAATCAATCAATAATCAATCAATAAATCAATCAATCAATCAATCTCTCTCATTCTCTCTCTCTCTCACTCACTCTCTCTCTCTATCACTCACTCACTCACTCACTCTCTCACTCTCTCACTCTCTCTCCCCCTCTCCTTCTCCCTCTCTCTCAATCTCTCTCTCTCAACCTCTCTCTCTCAATCTTTCTCTCTCTCTCAATCTCTCTCTCTCTCAATCTCTCTCTCAATATTTCTCTCTCAATCTCTCTCTCTTTCTCAATCTCTCTTTCT
>JAWQFJ010000708.1:17500-20000 GCA_034096865.1 Theodoxus fluviatilis | reverse complement strand
TGTAGAAATGTCCAAGAAGGTCACTTACACATCTTCTGTCACCATAGGTCTCTTCGAGAGTCCTCAGAATGAGTTCAGCATCCTTCTGCGTCTCCGGTGGGCAACATTTTAGTTCATCCCTAACGCTCTTGGAAATACTACTATAAATGATATCTACCTTCTCTTTCTCTGACAACTTTCGGCTGTCACAGTAAGTGGGCGAATGGGCGGGCGGAAGAGTGGGTGGTTGGGCGAGTGGGTTGGTAGGAAGTAGGTAGGTAAGCAGGCAGGCAGGCAGGCAGGCAGGCATTTACGTAGAGAGGTAGGTAGATACGTAGGCAGGTTGGTAGGTAAGTGGGTAGGTGGGTGGGTAGGTTGGTACGTAGGTACGTAGGTAGGTAGGCGGAACAGGTTGTTAGATAGGAAAGTAGGGAGGCAGGCAGGTATGCATGTAGGCAGGCAGGCAGGCAGGTAGGTAGGTAGGTAGGTAGGTAGGTAGGTAGGTAGGTAGGTAGGTAGGTAGGTAGGTAGGTAGGTAGGTAGGTAGGTAGGTAGGTAGGTAGGTAGGTAGGTAGGTAGGTAGGTAGGTAGGTAGGTGGGACAGGTTGTTAGATAGGAAGGTAGGTAGGCAGGCAGGTAGACAGGAAGGTAGGTAGACCGGCAGGCAGGCAGGCTGGCAGGCAGGCAGGCAGGCAGGCGGGCAGGTGGGTGGGTGGGTGGGTGCCTGCTTGCTTACTTATTAATACTTACTTGTTTGGATGGCTGGCTGGGTGGTTAGCTGGGTTGCTGGATGAATGGCCAGCATACTAGTTGATTTGTCGGTCCATCGGTCGGTCGGTTGGTTGGATAGTTGATTGGTTGCTTTCTTGCTTGCTTGAAGTTTTCCAAAACTGTGCAATGTGCACAGCGCAGTGCCTTTACGTTCCTGTTGCTGTTGTTGTTGTTGTTGCGTACCTGGGCTAAACACTTCCAGGATCACCCAAGTGGGTGAGATGATTGCGTGTGTGACTGTTTTTGAACACCTGTAATGACAGCCACGTGGCCCTTGATTCTGTCCACAGCTCAGCTGACAATGCCGATCCTGGCTCCTGCCTGCCTCCCGTTGTTGGCCTGGGTGCTTCCCTTCTCGTCCTCGTCATCGCTCTCGTCATTAGCGTGGTCTGTCTCAAACGCACACAGAGAGACCTTGCTGCCTCAAGGAAAGGTGAATGTCAGAGTGTTTCCTTTCTACAAGTGCATCTCTCTCTCTCTCTCTCTCTCTCTCTCTCTCTCTCTCTCTGTCTCTGTCTGTCTCTCTCTCTGTCTGCCTCTCTCTCTGTCTGTCTCTCTGTGTGTGTGTCTCTCTTTCTCTCTCTCTCTCTCTCTCTCTCTCTTATCTCTCTGTCTCTCTCTCTGTCTTTCCGTCTCTCTCTCTCTCTGTCTCTGTGTGTGTGTGTCTCTCTTTCTCTCTCTCTCTCTCTTTCTCTTATCTCTCTGTCTCTTTCTCTGTCTTTCCGTCTCTCTCTCTTTCTCTTATCTCCCGCTCGCTCTCTCTTTCTGCTCTTCTCCCGCGCGGGCGGGAGGGCGTGCGGGCGCGGTCCTGACTGGCACGGGCGCCGCGCGCGCTCTGGCTGGCGACGAGAGAGGGGGAGAGAAGGGAGCGCTCGGCGTTGCGCGCGGGCGCGCGAGAGCGCGCGGCAGCCACGAGGCGCTCGCTCTGGCTCTCGCGCGCTCCGCGCTCTCTCTCAGCTCAGCGCGCTCTATAAACACGGTGACATTCGGGGCCGCCAACGAGGACCAATGGCACCGGCGCTGGGGGGCAGAGAGTAGCAGTGAGATGCAGACGCGGGGGGGGACGACAGAATCAAGACGGGCCGGAGAGAGAAAGCAATGAGCGAGGGGAGGAGGGGGAATGGACGGGCCAAAAAAAAAACGGGTGGGGTGTTTGTTGTTGGGGTGGTGATGGGCCGAGGAGGGAGGGCAGGGGGCAGACACAAAAGGGCACGGCACAGAAGGTCAGGGGAGAGAACAAATGGAGAGCACTGGGGCATGATGTGGGCCAACAAAACTGGGGGCAAGAAAGAGGAAAAAAGCGGGCGACAGAGGGCAGGCAGGGGGAGCCAAAGGCGCAGGGAGACACAAAGGAGAGGGGGCCAGCAGGGGCGGGAAGAGGGGGGAGGCCAGAGACAACCGAGGAGGGGAGAAGGCACGGAAAGAGGGGACGAGGGGAAGGGAGGGAACGAGGGGGAAAAAGGAAAGGGTAGGACGGGAAAAGGGCGGAAGGGAAGAGCGACCCAGAACATGGGAAGAGGGGGAAAGGAGGGAAGGAGCCACGGCATACAAAGGAGAAAGGGAGGCAGACAGAGGCGAAAGGGGGCAGGAAAAGGCAGACCCAGGACCAAAGGACAGCAAAAGGAGGGGAAGCACGCAGGCAGAAAGGGGCACAAAGGAGGAACGGAGAGGGAGGGAAGCGAGGGGGGAAAAAGGGACGACACAACGGGGCGCAGAAACGAAGGGGAGAGGAAGGACGGAGGAAGAGGGA
>JAWQFJ010000708.1:0-12500 GCA_034096865.1 Theodoxus fluviatilis | reverse complement strand
CAGCAGGAACTTGTGAGTGTATTGTTTTCTCAAAAAGAAGATCAAAACCCAGAAAACAGTCTTGAAAACTAATGGTCACCAAAAACTATATCTGTCGAGCTCGATAATATATGAATGGATATGAAGAAAAAGACACAAACGAAGATGATGGTGGGAGAAAGATTGAAAACGAAAGACCAGAAAAGACTACAAACATCATTACGTGCAGCACCAAGGCATGAAAGTTAATTGAAGGCAAAGTACACGTGTGACCGGCCTCATTACCCGTAGATGAACGTACATTTTTTGGTAATGCAAGTGTTTACAAATGTATGCGTGTGTACCTGTGCGTGCATTCACATGAGCAAGAGCAGGTGATAAGGTTCTCATTCCCTTCTTCCTGTTTCGCTTTCATCACCACCTATGTGTTTTTACGGTCGTTCTCGTTATGTAGTCTTTGTCTAACACGTATGCACAGACAACGACTGTTTGCCAGAAAACGATAAAATCCAATGGACTTTGACACTGTACGTGTGTGCTTGAGGGAAGGGAGAGGAGAGAGAGACTGCCTTTATTGTTTAGGCCGGGCGTATCATAAATAAATACAGAGAGAGACAGAGAGAGAGAGAGAGAGAGAGAGAGAGAGAGAGAGAGAGAGAGAGAGAGAGACAGACAGACAGACAGACAGACAGACAGACAGACAGACACACAGACAGACAGACACACAGACAGACAGACACACAGACAGACAGACACACGGACAGACAGACAGACACTGAAACGGCGAGACGGGCGGGCGGCCATGCGGACAGACGGAAGGACGGACAGACTAAGATAATGTAGATACATGCACACACTCAAACACACACACACACACACACACACACACACACACACACACACACACACACACACACATACACACACACACATACACCACACCACAGAGGACACAAAAACGAGAGTGGGAATGGTGGATGAGGGTAAAGTTACAGTCGGGCCAAAGGGGGGTTAGAAAGAACCCTACATCCAGGCTACCTTTGAGACAAGCTGACCGTGATTTAGTTTCGCTTGCCCTGGAGACGAATGGTCTACCTGTACGTTGCTAGGCAACCAATGAAATCACGAGGAAACAGCCTGACGGTTCCCGCCCTCTACCGGACAGAACCACGATTCTGGTGAGGGGGTGAGAGTGTTGAGGGGGGGGGGGGGGAGGTAGCGAGGGTACTGGGGGAGGGTGGGGGGTGCGGGGAGGAGGGGAGGGGGCACAGGGCGGACAAATCCAGAGCTGAAGAACGTTGTTGTTGCTGCACCGAGTACACAGTCTTATCTACCTGACCGTGGGAATGAGAACTGAAAACGTTGCAAAATGGCGGACCGAGATCAGCAGCAGCATGTTGTAGTGGCGAGTGAGTTGCAATAACTCAGAAGAATTCATTCGTATTTAGGGGCCTGCTCTGGTAAAAGAACCATGAAGTCGCTGGAACGAAACTAATAATAAAAAACGCAAGTAAAATGTTTGATCTTATTACTGTCGAAATCGAGTTTGAGCTACATGTATTTCTAGCTTCTGGGACCACTTTTCTGGCATCTCAGAGAATTCTGAAGATAAGTGCAGCCTAAAAAGTAGTTTAATTTACACTTGTAAAGAATTGCTCACCATTCTGTGTCATCTCGAAAGCACCGATGCTACGTCGGTTGAATCGAAGATTAGAATCTTTCACAACATTCAAAATGGTGCTTATGATGTATTTCTGGAATTGTCAAGTCGTTTAGAGGCTTGCCCTGCTCATTCACATTTAGTCCTGTCGTAAAACAAATGTGTAAAACGCCTGTGAGCCCCTTTGCTATGGACTGTTTACACTCACTGCCCCTGTCAACTTCCATAGATCGTTTTCTCGAAACTATTGATTTTCTGGTCGTCCACTACAATCTGCGATAACGTCACTTGGAATTATCCTATATCTGTCATTCTTGCAGCAGTTAAAAGCTCTATTTTTGCCGTTTTTCATGATACTAATAACTCAGAATAATCAAATCCGACTTTATGTACCTTGTGTAGGATCAGGTCACAGTGACTGATGTACGACAGCACGCCACCCAGTCCACTGTGCACACAGCCTTTTCCAGTGTCTCCCGTACGTTTGTTTTTCCTAGGAGGCTGTACCTACACGGGCAAGGGTCACGAAGTCAATTGCTCTTCTGCAAGGTAACCTTTGCCATATGGCCCATGACATGAGAAGTCATTCTCTGTCTCCATCAAATTCCATGCAGATTCCTGGGACTGACTCTTCATCAGACAAGGACCCGCGGGCCCGTCACCCTGACAAATCTTCTTTGTCCATCGGGGACGGGAGGTGAGATTCCAGCCGAGACAAGTTACATCAGGGCTATCAGGGCTGCTTTCCTCCCCCTCCCCCCATTCCACAGGGCATAGCCCTGCGATCTCATCGTCTGCAGCCCAACCCTCCATCCCCCTAAATCCCCTTACCCCACTGTTTCATTCCCTTTTATTTCTTACATTTCTCTTGGCTCGATCCCTCACAAAAGATTAAATCTAAGTGTTAATGTCAAATGTTATACGGTTCATGCTTATTTCAGGCCAGATAATCTGGTAACTATTTATTGTAGGCCCATTTCGACCATGGTCGCCACTGTGTGAAGCCCAAAATGGGAAGAACAACTATGGCCACAGTGTTCAGATTTCCTGAACGCTGCATGGTTTCTGGGCCAGCATCTACACTAATACATAACTTTCACTATTGTCTACAGCAAGACGGACGATTTAACTTAACTAAACAACTGTTTACAAAAACAAAGCTGGCATGGTATTGATAACTGTCGATACAAAATATTCTCAATCAAATCTTGCATCAAAATGTACGTACAATTATCTATGGAGATGCCATCATCATTTCATAGCATGAAAAGACGTCATTTGCTTCATTCAAAACTTGGAAGTACAAAACAACAACATTTTATGTTACCTACTGATTTTCACAGTGAAAGGTTCCAGAAGAGCCATTTCCGTGACGTAGACACGCCTCTCTATAGTGAAACCTTTTGGGTTTGTATTTATAATAAATAATAATTCAGAAACGGTTATACATCAGCTAGGGAAATATGTACACATGGCTAGGTCAAAGTAAATCTTTGGAATGCATACTGCACATCAAGCAGTTTGCACACAAGCAACAACATATGAAAAGAAAGAAATGAGAACCAGACACATTTGTACATATGATTAGATGCTGTGATGAGGTCTGGAGTGGGAAGTAAGGAGAAAGGGGGAGGGGAAGGAACAGGATCAGGATGTATTTGGCATGGGCTTTTTCTTATTATTATAGTATATTCATATAGGAAATATACGTCACCATTTCATCTTAAAATTGTCTAATGTTCCATTTCTGAAGGCATTTCTTTATTCAATTCTACATGTTAATTGGACGACGTGCCTGAGGGGCTCTAAAGCAGTTTCGTAATTAAGGCATTTGGCGTGATGAGTGTATCTTTTGGCTAATATTAAAATATGATTTATGATAAAAGAGGGCAGTTTATCACCAAAGAATATAGAATGTTTACATTTATGGAATGTTGCCTTCCTAATTTCTAAATAGTGCTGTAGTTTGCACTAGAAATTTTGAGGAATAAAATTACACACCCAGAACAGATGTTCTTGTCTTTCAACACAACACCATCAAAATCCACAAAGTGATGAAGATTATTTCTCTATACGTAAAAGGAAGGTATTTATTTATATAATCCAATGTAGCAATTTGAGCTGAAAGGTCCTTAGTTGAGTGTCTATTGTGCATTGCTTTGGCACAATAAATATTATTTGCCAGTCAATGTTATTGACTTTTTACTGTTTTTCACCTTTTCTTTATCTCTGGTAAAACTCAGCATGACAAATTGTGTCTTGAGCTGAAAGCTTTCATTTTCAGTCACACATCGTGTATCATCGTTATCGTCACATTCATTAAGCCTCAACTTCTCAGAGGCAGCATCCTATATGCGGACAAGATATAGGAAGTTTATTAATGTATTCAAGAGCTATACCATCCGGTACACAGTGGCCGCGGGCAAATTGTGGCACAATTTTATTACTTGAAGTAATCACATCACCATGCACAGCAGAGTAAGCTTAATGATGTTCCTCCATTACATGAATTACTTTATAAACCCACGGCCGAGTAAGCACTTCGAAGGATGGATGGATGGATGGATGGAGTTTTACGGTCTATCAGCCTTGTAGGCTATATAAGACCATTAAGCACGAATATCACTAGAACAGTTTAGAGTAAACGCAAATCAAGTCACGGTGTATCGAGTTATTCGCCTCTTACGAATCGCGTTAGAACTTCGAAGCACCACAGGCACAGGTCGACGTTGTTCCTAAAAAAAAAAGGACACCTTCAAAGCTAAGTTCAAACCAACCACAAACTCTGCAAAAACTACTCATAAATGTGACTTGGATACTCTCCATCACACTATGCCAATAAGAATATGTTGACCTCTGCATCACAAAGAGAGCCATTCACTCAGCATATGAGACAGCAAACAAAGGAACATGCAGTGATAACGCGAAGAACCAACCCAGCATGGCAGTGAAGAAGACAAGAAGTCAACACAGGTCCACCTTATTAGACGGCTGCAGTCCGTAACACAAAGAAGAATGGACGACATTACACCCAGAGCCATGCAAAATGAAAAAACTGAATAACAATCTGTGTGCAACTCAAATCATGTGGTTATGGGTTTGATTCCAGCCTGACAGCCTGAGATCCGATAATTTTTTCTGTCTGAATTCTGCAGATTATCCGGCCCTACTTCAGGAACAGGCTTCATCCAACTCATAAGTCGTATTCACTTGGGGTCAATATCAAGTTGCTACCTGCTGTTGATGTGAACGGTAGGTGGAAACTCCTCATCACGTGACAGGAAGGGTCATCTTTATTATCAACTATTGCCTCATTGCTGTCGCATTATCCGTGCTTATTCTGGTCCGAGTTATTACGACGTCATCCTCAGCAGTTTGTTTTGCATACCAAAACAGGATTTCTTAGGTTAATACATATTTAGAATATGGGTGTGATTTCATGCTCGTCTTTAAAGAAAGCAAGTCCAACCAAAGTGTAACTCCATAGATCTACAGCAAAGAAACCAAGGAAGCCAAGTCTTACCCTACACACGGAGTGAGAGGTTTCTCATGTCCAGGCAGCTACTGATCCTTGGAGAGCCCTTCTGGAGAGAAGCGGTCAGTAAGCCAGATAGGTGGTCAGTGGGTAAATATAGGTGAGCCAGCTGACAGATACCGAGAAAACGGACAGCTATCAGAACGAGTCACCTCGCTGGGTTTGAGTCAACCGGCACACAGCCAGTGGTCACTCCAACCTTCAACAACTCACCCCTCCACACCCACATACACACCGCCCTCACTCCCACTCCTCGCACTCATCTTGGAAATACGCCCACGCTGTCCATTCCAATGCGAGTGCAAGTATTTCCTTCAACCAACTACTGATTCAATGCCCACAACCTCCACCCTAGTCAACTGTTTCCGAGACAATCATATCGGACTTCCCTGGAGTCAGCCGCTCGGTGACCTTTAGAGCCAGATGGTTCTCCTCAATAAATCCCCCGTAATAATGCCCTACTTGCCCCCCTCCCTCCTCCTTCACCCCCACCCTCACCGCCCTTGGCTACTCACTCGACTACTTGGCCGAATTCAGCGTCAACACTCAAGTCCAATCCTCTTTACACTCTGTTTCTCCAGAGACTACGAAGGCCTTCTCATTTTTGTCTCATTCACCTGCCCTTGTTAGCTCCGTCCTTCTGACTCGTGAATTTCCTATTTCCAACACATCTATTCATGAACACTCCTTTCCAACCAACTCTCCTGCCACCCCCCAACCCCAACCCCGCCACCCCCCCCCCCCCTCTCTCTCTCTCTCTCTCTCTCTCTCTCTCTCTCTCTCTCCACAAACTTTTCTTCTCTGACCTGTTCTCTACCTCATGCCCCTTCCTTCATCAACACATCTGCAGCCATCAAGTCTTTCCAATCAGATAATACTATGCCTTCATTCTGCGCTACAAAACAAATACAGCGTGTTCCGTCTGCCAACAGAACCATCTGGCATCAAGTTCCAGCCTCTTCTCTGGACCATGAGCTATCTCTGATGATTAATAATAGCTCACAGATATGACAAATCTCTTGCAAGACACTAAATCAGAAGAACCCGACTTGTATCGTTATGGACTGCAAACATGTCACGACTATTACAAGAATCATAAGAATGCAACCATGCACGATTCCAGATAAGTAGATTCAGGGATATGTCAAGGTAACCTTATCTGTTGACTCTAAATTTCATGCTGACCCACTGCAGACTATTTTAAAAAAGGCTGATGTTTCAGCATTTTCCTACTAATAAAAATATTCCACGAATAAAACTTTCACCAAAAGTTTTAGAAACTAGTCTTTAAAAAACACCAAAAAAACTTCTCTAATAGAACGTTGTGACATATTTCCTCGGGGAAAAGTGTCAATTTGAAACTGCATTCCTTTTTTCTGCAACATTTCAAACTCGACACAGGCTCCCCAATTGGCAGATGGGAACTCTCGCCACACTGGCTGAGGGCAGCGGCAGACAGCACAGGAAGAGTGGGGTCAGACCTTCACGTGAAGGCTGGAGGCGATACCAGGTGGAGAGGAGGGCAGCGCAAATTGTCCATCCAGCATCCGACGATAGAAGCGAGGCTGGAGGCAGAACCCTTCACCGACATCGACCACTTGACAGAAAATCGAGCAAGGCAAGATCTGATCTGATTCATCGTGTGCTTGAGGGTCTCTGACACTCTTATCTCCCAAACATCTTCTAAAGCGTCAGCATC
This sequence comes from Theodoxus fluviatilis, assembly GCA_034096865.1. Classification (NCBI taxonomy): domain Eukaryota; kingdom Metazoa; phylum Mollusca; class Gastropoda; order Cycloneritida; family Neritidae; genus Theodoxus; species Theodoxus fluviatilis. The sequence goes on along the minus strand of JAWQFJ010000708.1, from coordinate 5,627 downwards.
AAGATATATCTCCAACATGGCCAACGTCCTTCTCAAAAGAGAAACTGCATTTTTCACATATATAATTAAAACAAACGGACTGATACGAAAGCTTTAATGACGAATGAGTCTGCTCCCCACATGGACAATGCCGTCAAGCGGACTATCGGTCAACGACTCTGTCGACACAGTTCATTAAACAGGGGTCCAGGAACAGCTGGCTTCCACTCCCACCACGCATGCGCGATGACGCTTTATTCCAAGAGGCCCTGCAAGCTACGCCTTCCGCGCTCGACAGCCTGATGAAGTAAACATAATATTTTGCTTGGCGCTTTGACCTCGCCCTTCCCATGATGACCATAGTCCATTTTGCCCAACCCACCACCACCTTCACCATCACTACCACAACCACCACAACCCCCCCCCCCTCCCCCCCGCTCCCCTTTCTAGTCAACCTCTCCCAATGCTACGCTTTATGTCGAATGAGTCTGCTCCCCACATGGACAATGCCGTCAAGCAGACTATCGGTCAACGACTCTGTCGACGCAGTTCATTAAACAGGGGTCCAGGAACAGCTGGCTTCCACTCCTACCACGCATGCGCGATGACGCTTTATTCCAAGAGGCCCTGCAAGCTACGCCTTCCGCGCTCGACAGCCTAATGACGTAAACATAATATTTTGCTTGGCGCTTTGACCTCGCCCTTCCCATGATGACCATAGTCCATTTTGCCCAACCCACCACCACCTTCACCATTACTACCACAACCACCACAACCCCCCTCTCCCAATGCTACGCCCCTTTTCCCACTCAGTCTCTGTACCACTCACCCGTGCTGTCTTCTATCTCTCCTTAGACAACCCCTACCACAGTCGAGGCGGCTTTTTCTCCCCTTTACCACCAATTCACTCTTTTCATTCCTATACCACCACCCCAGCTGCTCACCCCAGAATCCCATTCCCCGACTTCTCCCATAGTATCACCTGGCATATATCCCCTCACACCCTTTCCCACCCTCCCCAACCTCTCCTTGTTGCTCTGTAGTCTGATCCATGTCCCTTGGGGCATGTCCTTTCTCTGAGTCCAGCTTCGGTCATCAGGCGTGTCGTGACCAGACTTGCAGCCTTGACTGTCGGGTTGGCAGATCGTAGTGTGGCGGCAGTCGGTCAAGGCGATCAGAGCTCATGATCACAACGGTTGCCGCTCCCATTCTCCAATTTTGCCTTGTAGCTGTCTGACCAGTTCTCACTTCCCGCTGGGAGACAATGATTTCAGATGGGGCTGGCCCTGGAGAATGAAGACTTAACGGTTGAAGATTTATCTCGCAAATAACCCACAATTCTTCTCTCCGGTTTGAAACCTTTATGCTCTCTCTCTCTCTCTCTCTCTCTCTCTCTCTCTCTCTCTTTCTCTCTCTCTCTCTCTCTCTCTCTCTCTCTCAATCTCTCTCTCTTTCTCTCTCTCTCAATCTCTCTCTCTTTCTCTCTCTCTCAATCTCTCTCTCTCTCTCTCTCAATCTCTCTCTCTCAATCTCTATCTCTCTCTCTCTCTCTCTCTCTCTCTCTCTCTCTCCCTCCGTTCGTCATTTTCTCTTACTTCAATACGTCACCGCTGTCAACTCTACAAACATAATTTAAACATATTAATACTGCCAATTAGCCAAATTCAAATATTACACGTGACCTGAACTGATGTTATTGATCCTAAAAATGTATTGGGAACGAGACAGGAACAAATCCCCATTTTTACTGCCCAATACACATTCTCTTCTCGAGGGCAAGGATGATATCTCTGCAGCTTCATAGCGTAACAACTACCACTTGGGAGTTAAATAAAGGACAGAGCATTCATCACCATTTTGATGAAACCGTGACCAAGTTGGTGCAGAATTCAAAACCTGCTGTTTTGAGCTAAGTATTTCCAGCTCTCGTCGCAGTAATCAACTGCATGTTATTTGTTGGAAAACTGCGCGAAATCCTGTGTCCATGACAACCACTTTGATGAGGAAACAAAAGACTCACACCGAAATCACCACTGTCTGAAAGTAACGTGATTCCACCACACCCTCTTGATTGACAGCAAGATTATGGAAAAATGGATCGCGGTCGATCAGGTTTCACAGGCGAGTCATGTTACTCATGGGCAGTGCTTGTGTACGGGTGACGTTTGTGGTCTACAAGAACTCCTTTGTACTACATGTACCTTGTTTTCGTTTTTCACATCGATTATCAACCGCCTTGTTCTTTTCCTTGTGTCGCCAACCCTATGCGGCAGTCGTTTTCCTCCTCAACACACTGCTGCCGCTCCGAATCTCTCGTCGCCCAGGTAATTAATTCTTCGAGTCGTTCATGCATTGATTGAACGCTTCGACGTGATTTCATCGAGACTCCTTCAACAACGGAGCACAATTAGAGGCTGAAATGAATATATCACGACCCCTGCCGAGCCGAGTATGGGCGGGAAGTGTGGTTTCGGGTACGTTGGACTCGCCCACCCGGCTTCCCTACTTCCATCCCAAAAGACACACACGGACCGTTGCCAGGCGCTGCCTGGTGTTGAACAAGTTCTGTCAGCATCAGCAGTAGCAGCGGCAGCAGTCGCAGAAGAGCAAACAACGCCCAGCCAATTTGCAGCCGGGCCACTTCATAGCCCGTATCCCCTCCCCGTTCTTCATCCATTCTCCCCCTCACAGACAAACACTGCCACCCCCCACTTCCCAATGCCCCCCTCCCCATTTTCCATCAAACCCTCCTCCCTACCCTCAATGGAGGCCAGGTTGCCCATAGCCTTCCGTGAATGTTGCAGAGAGAGAGAGAGGGAGAGAGGGAGAGAGAGAGAGAGAGAAAGAGAGAGAGAGAGAGAGAGAGAGGAGAGAGAGAGAGAGAGAGAGAGAGAGAGAGAGAGAGAGGGAGAGAGAGAGAGAGAGAAGGACGGAGGGAGGGAGGGAGGATCGATACGCGTGTCCCACACTACGCGTCAGTGTCATTGGGGCAGCCTGGAGTCAGCCTTGCTCTTTGTTTACAGGACAACGGCTTCGTCTCCACGCTATGGACAACTGGGAATCAACTTCTTTCGGACTCTCACTGTCCCTGCCTGCCTGCCTGCCTCTCTCTCTCTCTCTCTCTCTCTCTCTCTCTCTCTCTCTCTCTCTCTTTCTCTCTCTCTCTCTCTCTCTCTCTATCTATCTCTATCTCCTTGCACTGGATTGATGGCCTATACAATAAAATTGTTTGTTCATTCGTTCGCTCTCACTCTCTCTCTCTCTCTTGCTCGATCATTTGGTTATGCACCGCCTTAAATGGGTTCGCGCATCGCGGCTTCGACAGACAGGGCAATTTTATTTCAAATGACAGCTGGGGGTGGTGACTGAGTGGGGGGGGGGGGGGGGAGGTGGCTGGGGCCGGGGCGATATGTTAACTATATGTTAACATGGGAAAAGTGGATCATCGACCAATCACATTCCTCTTCTTTCCTGTTCTTCTGGGGGTTCCTAGTTATCATTAAGAAGGGCGAGTACAGAAGTAAGGGCTGGGGTGAAGATGGAGGTAGGGGGGGGGGGGGGTGACGGTTGGGGGGGGGGGGGGTGAGGGCAGACAATTTTACGTTCCAGGCCTCCAGCTGCCTTTCTGAAGCGCCACCTGCGAGAGAGGGAGGTGGGCAGGCGTCCCTCTTGGTGGACATGGCGACTTTTCCTTGGCCTTCACTGGAGGTGTCCGCGTCAGGGCGCAGCTGCAGCTAGGCTGGGGCGGAATGATTTCCACATCGCCATGGAAAGTGCGGCTGGGACGTGCATGCAAAATGAGTTGCATACAGTGACCTATTTGCAGCCCAAAGCAAATCGACCCCGTCTCGTGGTGAATGCCGTCTGGAGTTGACACAGGGACTCCAGAAGTCTTTTGGTTCCTCTTTTCTCCTCACTTCCGTCAGCTTGCGTGCACTCGCTTACACACATGTTTCAAGGTGCGCCCGCTTTTCGTGCGAAAGTGGCGGGAGTGTCCCTTTCCTTCTCAAAGCGCGCTTTTGAAAAAAAAAGGTAAGCATTTTAACCAGGGAACTCAACAGTAGCAATAAGTTGATGGCTGCGAACAGCTGTGACTCGGCTCACGTATTTAGCATGTAGCGGCACCAGCATTGATATTGCTGGGGCTACTATGCAGGCTGGGAACTTTTCCTCTGCCTCCCGAGTGTTGGGCGGCAGAGGCACAGAGGGACATGGAGTCAGTACAGTTCCCGTTACATCATTTATTTCTGAGTAGCAAGAATGAGTCCGTACTCTATGCGGCTCTCAACACAAGTCTCTGGACACAAGCGGTCACCTCAATATATCTGATACAAACCGGAAAAGGCGTGGCATGGGATTGGTGAGGGTGAGGGCTGGGGGCGGTACCAGGTATGCGTAGGAAGAGGGGGGTATACTATGGAGGAAGCAGGGGGTGGAGAGCGTGTGAACGGGCGAGAAATCGCTGAATAGGCAACTGACCACATGGTGACAGATCGGAAAATTGGAGCGGCTCATGCAGAGAAAGCAAAGTCAGCAGAGTAAAGTTTTGTCAGTTGCGATAAACCGCTGAGTGGGCAACTGGCTACATGGTGACAGATCGGAAAATAGCAGCGGCCCATGCACAGAAAGCAAAATCAGCAAAGCGTTGTCACCCTGTTACATCTCCCCATGGTGTTTCAGTACAACGTCCTCGTTGTAAATTTTGATTTTAACAATGAACAATATAATTAGTGCTAGAGGTTTGAGGTGACCACTTGTATTCAAAATATCATAAGACAAAATACAAATGTAGAATGGACACAAAATCTTGAATCTAGTGATTACATGCCTTAGTATGAGATAATATATGCAATCATGATGTACAACGAAATCTGACACGATTAAAAGAAATTATTGCTGTCTAGAAGGGGTCTTAACCATTCAACTAGAAGGCAATCCAAAACACAACACAAAAACAAGCAAGAGTTCCCATTTTTTCACATTTTCTAGAAGCGGGCTTAACCGTTCAACTAGTTGATTGATAACAACAGGATTAAACGTTTCACATTACAAAACGCAGCATAACCAACACAACAACAGCGCATGTTGGACAAAACAACTTGAGGCGGTTTTAACCCTTCAACAAGTATGTCATCCACATGGTTAGACACACAAGCCGTGCAAGCTAAAAGTGGTATTAACCCTTCAATTAGATGCACGCAAACAAACAGTGACGCAAAGTGGTGTTGCTAAGCACGACAACACCCCGTAATGAATAAACATCGCAAGTTCTTCCGTAATCACTAGCAGCACAGTGATACATAATGGTAAATGAAACTTTAACCAAAACCCACAGTCATGGGAAACTGTAACTTTCCCTAAACAACAATCACACAAAGAGAGCACTATCTGCATCCTTACGATGAGATATTTCCTACCAGTGCCAAACCTATAGGCAATCCGCTCTTCCAGCTTACATTACCACAATTCACAAGAACGAGGGAAACTTTCCAGTACGTCTCGTTACACAGAGAGGACGACATCAACAACGACGTAACCATGAACAATCAAAGGGGTATATGGGATATAAAGGATATATCATTGCATTTCAATAAAATAAACCGTTATTGTTTCATGCATTCCTGTATATCATAGGATTATATGGAACT
>JAWQFJ010000707.1:0-11521 GCA_034096865.1 Theodoxus fluviatilis | reverse complement strand
CACACCACACGCCACACACACGCACACCACACACATGCCACACACACGCCACACACACGCCACACACACGCCACACTCACGCCACACACACACCACACACACGCCACACACACGCCACACACACGCCACACACACACCACACACACACCACACACACACCGCACACACACCACACACACGCCACACACACGCCACACACACGCCACACACACGCCACACACACCACACACACACCACACACACACCTCACACACACCACACACATCATCCCCACACATCACACCCACACCACACACACACCACACACACACACCACACACACACCACACACACCACACACACACACACCACACACACACACACACCACACACACCCCACACACACCACACACACACCACACACACACACCACACACACACCACACACACACCACACACACACCACACACACACCACACACACACCACACAAACACCACACACACAATACACACACACCACACACACACCACACACACACCACAACACACACACACCACACACACACCACACACACACCACACACACACACACCACATACACACCACACACACACCCTTCCACACCCCCCACACACCCCCACCCCCCCACACCCCCCACACACACCCCCCACACACCACACACACACCACACACACCACACTCACCACATACACACATCACACACACCACACACACCACACACAACCCACACACACACCACACACACACACAACCCACACACACACCACACACACACCACACACAACCTCCCACACACACACACACACCACACACAACCCACACACACACCACACACACACCACACACACCACACACACACCACGCACACACCACACACACACACCACACACACCACACACACACCACACACACCACACACACATGGTGTAAACTACTTAGCAAGAGTGCATATTGTGAATAGGATGGCATAGTGAGCAATCATTCGTGGTGTGACATGATGTGATATAACGAGCAAGCATTTTTAGTGTGACATAGTATGGCATAGTGAGCAAGCATGCATGGAGTAACATATATGGCGTAGCAAGCGAGCATGCATGTGTGACATAGCATAACAGTGAGCAAGAATACGTGGTAGGACATAGTGAACAATTAATCATTGTGGGACATAGTGAACAAGTATTCATTGTGTGACATAGTGTGACATAATGAACAGTAATTCATTTTATGACATAGTGTGACATAACGAACAAGTATTATGTAGTGTGTTATAGTAAGCGAGCATGCACGTATGGATATAGTGTGACATAGTAAACAAGCATGTATGATGCAACATAGTGTGTTGTAGTAAGCAAGCATGAATGTTGTAACATAGTATGATATCATGTGGCATAGTGAGCAAGCATTCAATGTGTGATATAGTGAGCAAGTATGCATGATGTGACAGTGTGACACTCTAAGCAAGTATGCATGATGTGACAGTGTGACACTCTAAGCAAGCATGCATGATGTGACAGTGTGTCACTCTAAGCAAGCATGCATGATGTGACAGTGTGATACACTAAGCAAGCATGCATAATGTGGCAGTGTGACACTCTCAGCATGCATAAATAATGTGGCAGTGTGACACTCTGAGTAAGCATGCATAATGTGGCAGTGTGGCACTCTGAGCAAGCATGTATAATGTGGCAGTGTGACACAGTGAGCAAGCATGCATAATGTGGCAGTGTGACACTTTCAGCATGCATAAATAATGTGGCAGTGTGACACTCTGAGTAAGCATGCATAATGTGGCAGTGTGGCACTCTGAGCAAGCATGCATAATGTGGCAGTGTGACACAGTGAGCAAGCATGCATAATGTGGCAGTGTGACACTTTCAGCATGCATAAATAATGTGGCAGTGTGACACTCTGAGTAAGCATGCATAATGTGGCAGTGTGGCACTCTGAGCAAGCATGCATAATGTGGCAGTGTGACACTGAGCAAGCATGCATAATGTGGCAGTGTGACACAGTGAGCAAGCATGCATACTGTGACAGAGTGACACAGTGAGCAAGCATGCATAATGTGGCAGTGTGACACAGTGAGCAAGCATGCATAATGTGGCAGTGTGACACAGTGTGCAAGCATGCATAATGTGGCAGTGTGACACAGTGAGCAAGCATGCATAATAAGTCAGTGTGACACAGTGAGCAAGCATGCATAATGTGGCAGTGTGACACAATGAGCAAGCATGCATAGTGGGACAGTGTGACACAGTGAGCATGCATGCATAATAAGGCAGTGTGACACAATGAGCAAGCATGCATAGTGGGACAGTGTGACACAGTGAGCATGCATGCATAATAAGGCAGTGTGACACAATGAGCAAGCATGCATAGTGGGACAGTGTGACACAGTGAGCGAGCAAGCATGCATGGTATGTCAATGTGGCAAAAAATGGCACAGTGAGCAAGATTGCATGGAGTGACATCAATGTGGCATAGTGAGCAATCATTCATGGTGTCATATATAGCATGAAATAGTGTGACAGCGTGGCATAGTGTGGTAAGGTGAGCAAGCATGCACGGTGTGACGTAGTGTGACATAGTAAGCAACCAAGCAAGGTTTGACATATTCTGACGTAATGGGGCGTAGTAAGCAAGTATTTGTGGTATGACATAGAGTGACACTGTGGCATAGCGATCAAGCAAGCATGTGTGTCGTAGTGTGACAAAAAGTATGTATGGCGGAACATACTGACATAATGTGTCTTAGTGCAGCGACATGAGCAAGCATTCACGGTGTGACATAGTGTGACATAGTGTGGCGTGTTGAGCAAGTATTCATGGTGTGATAAAGCATGACACACTGCATATATATTGAGAAAGCATTAATGTGTGACATAATGTGGCACAGTAAGCAAGCATGCATGGTATGATATAATTGACACAGTGCCGCTTAGCAAGCAGGAATGCATGGTGTGAGTTGGTGTGATAGTGTGGCATACCATGTAGGCTTATATGATGTGACATAGTGGGCAAACATACGCAGTTGGACATGATGTGGCATAAAGAGCATGCATTCATGATGAGTCATTGGGTGACACAGTAAACAATCATTCATGGAGTGACATCGTGAGACAGTGGCAAGCATGCATGGTTTGAGCATGCTATGTGATAGTGTATGTTCATAAGCAAGCATTCATGGTGCGACAATGAGCAAACATTTATGGTGTGACATAGTATGGCGTAGTGAGTGAGCATTAATGGTGTGGCATATTGAGCAGGCATGCATAGTGTGACATAGTGTGGAATAATGAGCAAGCATTCATAGTGTGACATGATGTGACACTGAGTGGCATATGTCATAGTGAGCAAGCATATTGTGACACAGGGTAGTGAGTGAGCAAGCTTGAATCATGTGACACATTGGGACATAGAGTGGCATAGTGAGCAAATATTCATAGTGTGGCATCATGTGACACTGAGTTATAGTGAGCAAGCATATTGTGAAACAGAGTAGATAATGAGCAAGCTTGAATCATGTGACACATTATGACATAGTGTGGCATAGTGAGCAAGTGTGCATTGTGTGACATAGTGTGGTATGGTGTGAACTAGTGACCATGTATTCATGGTGTGACACAGTGTGGTTAAGTGTGAAATAATGACATGTATTCATGGTGTGACATAGTGTGGCATAGTGTGAAATAGTGACCATGTATTCATGATGTGACATAGTGTGGTATAGTGTGAAATAGTGACGATGTATTCATGGTGTGACACAGTGTGGTATAGTGTAAAATAGTGACCATGTATTCATGGTGTGACAGTGTGGTATAGTGAGCAATGATTCATGGTGTGACACAGTGTGGCATAGTGTGAAAAATTGACATGTATTCATGGTGTGACATAGTGTGGCATAGTGTGAATAGTGACCATGTATTCATGGTGTGACAGTGTGGTTTAGTGTGAAATAGTGACCATGTATTCATGATGTGACATAGTGTGGTATAGTATGAAATAGTGACGATGTATTCATGGTGTGACACAGTGTGGTATAGTGTAAAATAGTGACCATGTATTCATGATGTGACATAGTGTGGTATAGTATGAAATAGTGACGATGTATTCATGGTGTGACACAGTGTGGTATAGTGTGAAATAGTGACCATGTATTCATGGTGTGACACAGTGTGGTACTGGGAGCAATGATTCATGGTGTGACAGTGTGATAAAGCGTGAAATAGTGACCCTGTATTCATGGTGTGACATAGTGTGATATATTGTGAAATAGTGACCATGTATTCATGGTGTGACACAGTGTGGTATAGTGTGAAATAGTGACCATGTATTCATGGTGTGACATAGTGTGATATAGTGTGAAATAGTGACCATGTATTCATGGTGTGACATAGTGTGATATAGTGTGAAATAGTACTACTATAATTAAGTCAACACTGCCAACCCCAAAGCTGTCGGACCTGCGGGGTCATTTTCTAAAAGTCTATGTATATTATAGATTAATCTCTTTTTGTTCTCTTCCTTCTTCTATTTCTTTTTGGAGCAAGTCTCAGTCTCTGTTCATAGAATAATACAACAATATACACGTCTGTGTATATTATAGATTAATATATTTTATTTTTCTTCCTTCTTCTATTTCTAGTTGGAGCAAGTCTCAGTCTATGTTAATAGAATAATACAACAATATGAATAACAGTCTAATATTAGTGTTTATTAGATGTTACTATTGTTTCTTATGGTTTACTAGCGTAATTAAATAGGAAACTAATTTTCATTCAGTGTCCATATCTTCTTCAGTAGGTGGTGCGTTTGCCCCCTGTAGCTTTGTGATCAAAGAATCTATAGGATCTAAGTTCTCTTGCTCAGTGCACAAATAGTTTTTATATGTTTTGATCTCATCTAAATCTTTGTCTAAAGGAGCTTTTTGTTCTTCCAAGAGATTTAACTTCTTATTCAATTTTAAAAGCAGCTTTTTTCATGTACTATTTGAGTAAAAACTAAACCAGAGCGGATTTTTTCCAGTTTAAAAATACAGGCTAGTTTTTTTTTCATTTTTCAAATCATCTATCTCATTAATTATAAGATTTAACTTACTTCCTTTAGCAACAAGCTTTTTTTCAGCATCTAGAAGTGCAGTCCTCAAACTACATTCATTATCTATTTGGTAAGATAATTTAGAGAGAGAGGTAGACCTCGAAACAGAACCGACGCCAAGCTTTGAGAAGATGCTGTGGTATGGAATGACTGCTCGCCCAGCTGTGCTGGTAGAAAAGTCTTCCCATTGATTAAAAATTGTAGTCTGATTATTACGTCATGAAAATTTTTGGCGTGAATACTTGTACATTTAAGCACAAACACAAAATTGAGGAAAAGATGCAATGGCGCATCTCATCCAAACATCCCTCATTTATCAATGTTTACATTTGTGGTTGCTTTGGGAAGGTATTTTTTAAAACCATTTTCGCTTTTTTGTGTACATGAATTACACTGCATGAAAAGGGAGACAACTTTTGGAGGGCACGCTATGAGAGAAAGAGTTGTCTTCCATTTCCTCATCCCCACCCCCACCTGTCTCTCTTCCTACGCATCTCTGGTGACTCTCTTATCGCCCTTGGCTTTGGGGAAGAGGTGTTGTGAGAGGGAGTTCACTTCCTTTCATTGAAGAACTGCCTTGGGGTCACGCTGAAGTGTAAGCAAACACCAGCCACCTGTTCTACTAGATTTGGAGGGATGCTGAATGTTTTTTCATGAACTGTGTGTGCTGAAGGAGTAAGAATATTCAGGTTCTTACGAGGCCGTGAATGAAAGCAACTTGAAAACGCCCCAGCTTGCAAGAGAGAGAGACTGAGTGTTTGTGTGTGTGTGTGTGTGTGTGTGTGTGTGTGTGTGTGTGTGTGTGTGTGTGTGTGTGTGTGTGTGTGTGTGTGTGTGTGTTTGAGAGAGAGACAGAGAAAGACAGAAGAAGAGACATAGACTGAGACAGAGTAGGTCATTTCAGTGGCGGTCGAGCGAAGGCTTACAACCAGTCCTCTCTCCCTCCTCTCTCTGCTTGCTGTGTGCAGTAGGGGGGGGAGAGACAGATAGAGAAAGAGACACAGAGAGAGAAACAGAGAGATAGAGACAGACAGACAGACGGACAGACAGACAGACAGACAGACAGACAGACAGACAGACAGACAGACAGACAGAGACAGAGACACAGACAGACAGACAGACAGACAGACAGACAGACAGACAGACAGACAGACAGACAGACAGACAGACAGACAGGCAGACAGAGACAGAGACACAGAGAGAGAGAGAGAGAGAGAGAGAGAGAGAGAAAGACAGACAGACAGACAGACAGACATACAGGCAGACAGAGCGCACGCCTGCACCAGGCATCAGGGGCAGTGTGAGCTGGCATATTGATTTTTTCCTGGGCTGTGGGGGAGAGACCCTGGGAAGCGAGGTGCTGTGTACTTCAGGCACACACATATGGGGTGGAAGACGAGCTTGATGGAGAGCCCTTGGCACTGGATGGGTACGCTTGGCAGCCTGTATGCAAACACGGTCAAAGAAGGAGGACAATTGGCCATGACACTGACTTGGCCAACATTTTCGTCATGACAAGCGAGTTATATCCCTTTAATATTTAATCAAAGTAATTAGTGGTCCAATTAAGGGTGCTCGGACACAGGCTGGAGTATGTAGGCAAGCAGCCGACATGCTGCCTCCTCCCTCCCTCCCTGCCTCCTCCTCAGATTAAAAAAGTCAATAGTCTGCCAATTAATTTTTAAAAAGTGAACAGTCAGCTAATTAGAAGTGTTAATTATTGAGCTGGTACCGCCAACACTATAACTACTTATAGAAGTTGGCGGTATGACCTCATTAATTAACACCCCTATTTAGCTGACTGTTCACCTTTTTAATTTAATGCTGAGAGCGTTGTCTTTTTTAGCCAAGCGATTGAGGCAGGGAGGGGAGAGGAGAGAATCAGAGGAAGCTCAACACAGGTGTGATGCCTGCCTATGAGGATGGCCTGGAAACCTTGGGTCGACAATTATGCACAGTGCATGGCTATCCTTTTATGAATGGAAGCCAGATTTTGTGTGTCAAGAGCCACCGCTCCCTCCCTTGTGCTCTCGGTTACGTTATACCTGAAAGCTTTTAGTTGCCAAGACAACATCAATATGTGTTGGTAAATGCAGGCAGGTTCTGTGATGGCAAAGCATGACTCAGGGCAGCCCCAAGAGTGATACAGATTTTTTGTGTTTGCCCGGCTATGTCACCTGAATAATTAATGCACGAGGCTTGCTTGTTCAACTGGGCATGCCTCTAGACTTCAAAGACCTGGTATTGATTGATCCAAAGCCAGTGATATTGATTTTTTGTATTTGCCCGGCTACAGGACTGAATAATTGATGATGCAAAGGACATTATTTTTACCGAGAGCCCTCAGACAGGTGCAACCGCTATCTCTGGAAGATACGTCAAAGCATGACTCAGGGGTGACCATGACAGCAATCAATATGTGTTTGTAAATGCAGGTTCTGTGATGTCAAAGCATGACTCAGGGCCTTTTTAGCTCCTGTATAAGCGCAATTGCAGGCTTCATTTCATCAAATGAGCTATTTTGTTCAGCAAGTGGCAGCTGCAGGCACCTATGATGAAACGGCCTTATCAGTTTTTTACTATCGCAAAAAAGCTGAAAAGGCAAGGATAGAAGCTCAGTTTAAAAATGAAAAGAAAAAAAGCTTGAACAGGCCATGAAGTCTTTTCGTTTTGTGGAGGGAAAATTAGCTAACGTGAATAGAGAGATTAGCGAAATGGAGACCATGCTGACTAAAATGGAAAGCGCCCCTCCTGCACGGGTTTTGCCTCCACTGCCCTAGGTGCACCAGGAGCTTCAGCAACCTTTGCTCCACCAGGACAAGGTAAGAGGTTTTACCTACTTATTAATTTTTGCTGGAGGTGTAGTATTAATTGTATTGTGGTTTGGACAACCTTGTTGCTGTATTGTTTTTCTCACTTTAAGTTTCATTTTCTACTTTTTTTCCTTTCCTAACAGATAGACAAACAGTTTTTTTACCCACTTTTAAAAAGCACATAAGTAACTACACAATTTTAATTACCCCCTTAACTTATGACAACTCCTTATGTTTTTAGGTTATGGAGCCCCACCGACGTAAAAGTGGTTCTGCACCATGACTGATCAACAAAGCCTTTTACCGCTAGCTCAAGAACCGACGCCACCGCATCTGTCCTCCCTCCTTCTCTACACTTTATTGGTTGCTTCAAAAGCTCGCCTATTGCTACGCTCTAAAACGTCAAGCTCAACGCCATTGCCACCCACATCGGACTGTCTGCACTCTACGATCCCGGGACGAGGAGCCAGACCACTTTTTCGCTCACAAGAAGACAACATCAAAGAGTGGACAGGCATGACCTTTGCTGACTCACAGCGAGCCACAGAGGATAGAGAGAACGATGGAGGAAGATTGTTCGAAAGTCATCAGTGGTGCCTCAACAACCCATCTCAGGGTTAAGAGACTGAACTAAACTGAACTGATGTAGCTAAACGTTTTTTTGCTTTCTATTCCTTTGACTAGTTCTTCAATGTTGACACCACCTTTACCCAGTAGTTTTTTGCCATTTATTTTTACTTTGTTTTCAATTGCTTCACTCTTTCTTACCCTGTAGTCTCTTGCCTTTTGGTTTTCGACTATTTCTCCAGCTGCTTTACTCTTGTTTTACCTAGTTTCAATAGTGGAGCTACTCCTTCATTTTCGATTTCATACAGAAGGAAATACTAGCTCAATTAGTTCATTTTTGTGTATGTCTGTGACACCACCTTTTCTGCCGTTTCTTGTTCTTGTTGTTATTCTTAAAATAAAGTCACAAACATACAACGTTTTATTGTGTTTTTTATATTTAAACTTGTGTTTACGTTAAAACAGTGCCATTTTAACAGATTGCTGGAAGCAAGGTAAGTTACATACTTTGTCTTTTTATTAGTCTACAACCTGTTAATGCCTGTACCTGAAATCAATTGACCAATAAGAGCTGTTGCATTGTGGTTTGAAACTGATTCACTCATAGGCATTGGAACTGCAGGATTATCATTTTTGCTTGTTACTTTTTTAATCCTGTTAACAATACACTCAACTGCCTGTTCTCCAAGCCGTTTGGCCTGTATTTCTGCAGTGCTCCTTGCCATAATTGAAGCAAGTTGCTGAACAAAAGGCCCGTCCTCAGCAAGGGGAAATGCTTTTAGCCTTTCTGAATTGACTGAAGCATTTGTTCACAAGATGGGTTGAACTATCCCAGATTGAGAGAAATTTCGAGGGCTTGGTGGATCTGATTCTCAGGGAACAACATTTCAACTCTTGTTCCGTAGGCCTCGTTACATTCTTGAAGGAACGAACATACGACTCTGTAGATATTTTGATCTCTGAGGCCGAGAGATATCGTGAGGTCCATCCATCGCAGAGCATGGCTGCAAAATCTCACGCAGATGTGTGGTCTGTAGGAGTCGGGATCACTCCTGCATTGGATAGGAAGTTCAACGTTCCAGGGAGAAGTAGAACTTTTCGACAGCAGGCTGGTACAAAGTCTGTTGGATCTACTCGGTTTTCCAATGCGAATCGTCTCGCTGGAATGTCTCAGTCCAGTAATTCTGTTCCTGGCTCCGGTGCCATGCACATCACTTGCTGGCATTGTCAGAAGGAAGGACACATAAGAGAGGATTGCCCGGATCTCGTTCGCACATCTCAAGTCACGGCGACATTCGTTGACGTATCATTCTCAGAGGGCTCGCACACTTTCATGCCGGTTACAGATGTAGGCGAACCATCATTCCATGACGTTGGTTTCGCAATGGCGTCCGATTCAGCATTACCCGAGTGTGACGTACTCGTTCTTTAATCAAATTTCTCGTTTAAATGTCTAGGGGAAGAACTAGAGCACGCACCTTCACTCCTCCATTCAAACGCTAGATGGTAATTGTCTAAATGAAGCAATGGCGAAAACAGTATCAATTCAAAGGAAGTAGTTTAATTTTCATAAATGCATTTACCTGTGAACGGTGAATGGGCGCCCAGCGCCACAAAAATGCATAGAATGCAAGTAGAAGCAATCAATTCATTTCCACAAATTGAAGCGAGACAAGTAAAACAAACAATGAAAAGAAAGATGTCTGCCCGAGCCGGGGTAATTAACTAAATGTACTTATCTGACCCTTTCGATGAAAACGTGCAGTTGGAGAAGCACGGACCTATACCCCACGCTCACCGCGTCAGCACAGGGGTTGGAATTGGGGGAAGGGGGTCTGAGTGCACCGACATTGCAGCCGGTGACCCTGGAGGGAAATCACCACAGTCGATGAAAACAGTTGAACTGGGCATTCTTTCGTTCTCTCTCTCTCTCTGGCATTTCTTCTTCTTCTGCGTCGTGTCGAAGGAACTGGCTCCTACGTCTTCTTCTTCTTCTTCCTCGGACAGGAGTCGGTCTGCTTTCCAACAAGACAGGCCACCACACTTTAGCAAAGCAGGCAAGCAGGCTGGCAGGCAAGCTGGCTGTTCAACATTCCACCACCCCCTGGCAGAGGGGTTCGCTTCCAGCCGGCTCCGGGCAGGCTGAGGTTTCTCATCACTCATCACTCCTCACTTTCTACATGGCCACTGCCAAGAGTAGAACACACCAAGCAGGGCGCCGATGTCGCTGCTTCACTAAAAATAAATGATATGACGCCACGAGCATCCGGCGACACTCGTTTAAATAACTTCGCTGACGTCACCAAGTTCAGCCAGTCCAATCACAACTGTCCATCCCACTCCACTCTGACTGGTCAATTCACACGTTGAAAGTCACAGGTTGGTCAGCGCTAAAACGCCAGTGGAGTCCACTACACTGGTAACGCTTTCAAGTCATTCAACTACACAGGGGTCAATTCTATACTGACACCGGCTCAGGGCAATGAAAAAACCTCTAAAGCTACGGCTCAGCAGACGCATATTAAACATTTCTAGTAATACTAATAACCAGAAGGCATGAAAAAACGTTGTCTCGCCACACCTCCCTACCACAATGAGAAAAATGTTATGGAAATGACATTTTTCACAATTCACAATTCAATCAAGAAAACAATCAACTCTCAAGCAACAGGGGACCCTGGGTTACATGGTCTATACTAAACTCAAAAACCATCGCACCACACAACCACCTGACCATCACACTGGCCCACAAAACTCTCACACTCCACCCATCACATTCTTCTCTGCACAGCACACTCCAATAAACAGCCAAACACATCAAATCTTTCTCATTCCCACACCCAGCCATTCCTCTCTCTGAATTTAGCCTTTCTTTCTCTTCCTCCAGTCAAACCATTTTCTCTCCCTGTGGCTCGCCTCTCCGAGACTCACACCACCACATGCAACCTCTCCCATCTCCATTCCTTCCTCTCCCACATCCTCCAACTCCACACCAGTCTTCCCACAAGACTCAATTCCTTCCTCTCCCACATCCTCCAACTCC
>JAWQFJ010000706.1:15335-44855 GCA_034096865.1 Theodoxus fluviatilis | reverse complement strand
TTAAGAATTTTCATATCTGTTTGCCTGGAAATTGAGCTAAAGTAGAATAATTCTGATTCAGAAAACAGCAAACACCACAGTTTAGTGTAGAGCACTGGCTAAAGAGCATATAGTCAACAGTATTGCGTGTTGCTATGGAAGTTATGCCTGTACACTGACAGATGGCTCAGGAGCTGTAAATGAGCTGTACTGAAAACTATCTGTGCCTGCTTCCAGGATGGTCCATACATCACATCAGAGGAGGCTGTGGCCATCTACACCACCATGGTGCACTGGCTGGAGAGTCGGCGCTTCTCCCCCATCCCCTTCCCTCCCCTGTCCTACAAGCACGACACCAAGCTGCTCATCCTGGCCCTGGAACGTCTCAAGGAGGCCTACAGGTGGGTAGGCAGGCAGGCATCTCAGTGGGGCAGGATGCACTTCATTAATGCAGTGAGTGCACTTGGTGTTGGGTTGTGGCAAGCATATTCGAGGTCTGCAACTGAAATAGTTGCCACATATCTGCCGTCTTACAATGTTTTACCACATCTACTTTCCTTCCCCTATTCCATATCCAACTCTCGTCATCATGTCCTGGCTTCTATACCTGGCCTCATCTCTAGCTGCCCTCTCACTCATCCTCCTGCTCATCTTCTCTCTTCACCTCTCCTGACTCCGCTCTTCCTTGTGTTCCAATGCTTTGTCTTTCCCTCCTGAGACGTGTGCTGCTACTGCATTGCAGCAAATTTTTTAGATGCTCTTGCTCTCTCTCGCTCTCTCTCTCTCTCTCTCTCTCTCTCATCTCTCTGTCTCTCTCAGTCTCTCCTCCCTCTCTCTCTCATCTCTCTCTCCTCTGTCTCTCGTCTCTCTCTCTCATCCTCTCTCTCTCTCTCCCTCTTCCCCTCCCCCCTCCCTCCCTCTCCTCCCTCCCTCCCGTCCATCCCCCCTCCTCTCCCGTCCCTTGCCACATCCCCTACCCTCCTCCCCTGCCTCGCTCGCCCTCTTCCCTCTCCCCCTCCCTCTCTCTCTCTCTCGTCTCTCTCGTCTCTCGTCTCTCTTCGTCGACTTCTCGCTCTCTTCTCTTTTCGGAGGTCTCTCGGTCTCTCTCTACTCGGTCTCGATGCCTGACACTCGGCTCCTTCATCTCTCGTCGTTTCTCGCCGCTCTCATCTCGGTAGGTCTCGCAGTCCCATCTCGGGGGGTCACTCTCTCGTCGGTCTCTCTCTCTCTCTCTTCTCGTCTCTTCTCTCTCTCTCTCTCTCTTTCTCTCTCTCTCTCTCTCAAAATTCAACATCAGTTATACTGTACACACCTTGTCATTGCATTTTTCAGTGTGAAGAGCCGCCTGAACCAGTCACAGCGAGAGGAGCTGGGCTTGATAGAGCAGGCCTATGACAACCCCACGAGGCTTTGTCAGAATCAAGCGTCACCTCCTCACCCAGAGAGCCTTCAAGGAGGTCAGCAGTGCTTCCTGTGTTGAGCAGGATTTCCAGCATTACTCGTGTTTTCTTTGAATCGTTTCACGAACACTGATAGCTGGGAATACTGCTGAAGTACTTGTACATCTTGACTTATTCCAGGCCTTATATCTTTTTCTGAACTGAATGCAGTATATTTTATCTTACTTGTCATTGGATAGCTATAATGATTGAGAAAGCAAGCAATTTCTGTAATTTTCTGAAGAATCGTTCAGATGCAGACATCTTTCAATGTGTTGTTGGGACAGACTGATTCTGTATTGCACACTGATGCACACTGAGGCAATGCAGTTCATGGTGCTGTTCCTTTCCATACAGGTGGGCATCGAGTTCATGGACCTGTACAGCCACTTGATCCCTGTGTACGATGTGGAGCCCCTGGAGAAGATCACAGACGCCTACCTGGACCAGTACCTGTGGTACGAGGCAGACAAGCGCAGGCTGTTCCCACACTGGATCAAGCCTGCTGACCAGGAACCTCCTCCTCTCCTGGTCTACAAGTGGTGCCAGGGTGAGCTGCTGTCATTGACAGATCTGTGCTGGTGCCTGCTCCTCTCAGTGCCATTCTCATGGTCCTAGTCTGTGCTCACTGTTCTCCTTTCCGTAGTCTGTAGTGGACTCCCTCTGATATCCTGTTGTAGTGCAGTTCTATCATTAAAAAAGCCTGTGTGTAGCTGTTGGGATAATTAGTTAAATTTTAAGCAAAGATTAATGGGATCAGTTTTCAACACTAACAAATTGTGTACATTTTTTTCTACTTTTGGGAAGAATTGTTGAGAAATTGGCTTTATATATGGGTGCTCCTATCAGTTTGTGTATGTCAACTTCTTTTTTTTCTCTCTCTCTAAAAGTTTTTGCAGTCTGTGTGCATTCTAAGTTGCCATGTCTGTGAGAATAGATAGTGATCTAAACGCTGCTCTTCTTGCCAGGCATCAACAACCTGCAGGACGTGTGGGACACCAGTGAGGGTGAATGCAACGTCATGCTGGAAGCCAAGTATGAGAAGATGTATGAGAAAATTGACTTGACTCTCCTCAACCGACTGCTGCGTCTCATTGTCGACCACAACATTGCTGACTACATGACTGCCAAGAACAACGTCACCATCAACTACAAGGTCAGTCAGCTCTCTGTCTGTTTTTAATGCTCATACATGCCTCTTCGATTTGGTCTTTATATCTAAATGTGTCTTCATTGCTCTCTCTCTGTCACTCTCTGTCACTGTCTCTGTCACTCTCTGTCCCTGTCTCTGCCCGTCCCCCTCTCTCTCTCTCTCTCTCTCTCTCTCTCTCTCTCTCTCTCTCTCTCTCTCTCCCCCGCCTCTCTCTCTCTTCATCTCTCTACTCTCTCTCTCTCTCTTCTCTCTCTCACCTCTCTCTCTCTCTCACGATCTCTCTCTCTCTCTCTCTCTCTCTCTCTCTCTCACATTATCTCCTCCTTCTCCCCCCACCCTTTGGGTTTACCATCTTTTTGGGTTTACCATCTTTTTGTCTTTAGTCTGTGAAAAAGTAGTTTTTGACTCGCATGCGAAGCAAAAGTGAGTGTATGTACTCACCCGTTTCGTCCGCCCGGGCGTCCGGGCTTCCGAAAACAGACCTGTTTACCTATACGATTTTGGCGTATTTTTTACGCCAAACTATTGAAAATACGACTACTACGACTTGTGTGAAAAAATACGACAATCGTGAAATCCAAAAATACGACAATCGTGAAATCACAAGTGTTTTTTTCCCTGTGAAGTTCTGATTGACAATTTAATTTTCCTGCGGCTGGAAGAAGTCTCGTACTGTTCGAGTTTTGTTTTTACGAGAGCTCTTCATCGGACAGTTGTGTAACACGTGTTGACAACACTGTTGTGACTGCACGGCCCTTCCCAGAGGGCTGTTTAGTTTAGCCGCACTGCTACAGGCTGCTGGGGTAAGAAGTGGGTCGGGCAATCTCTCTCTCTCTCTCTCTCTCTCTCTCTCTCTCTCTCTCTCTCTCTCTCTCTCTCTCTCTCTCTCTCTCTCTCTCTCCTCGTGTCTGCCTGTCCTGCTGCTGTCTGTCTCTCTCTCTCTCTCTCTCTCTCTCTCTCTCTCTCTCTCTCTCTCTCTCTCTTCTCTCTCTCTCTCTCTCTCTCCTCTCTCTCTCTCTCTCTCTCTCTCTCTCTCTCTCTCTCTCTCTCTCACACACCTTCCCTCTATGTGTGTGTGTGTGTGTGTGTGTGTAGGTAGCCGTACGGCCTCGTACGGTTACCCAGCTGCGTGTTTGGATATATCAATAACATAACTCCATCCCACGTTTGACTCTCAACGGGTGGTGTCTACGCCCTAACTCCAGGGCCCGACGCTGATGTTGGACACAAACGTGACAAAAAGTAACGCGTCCGGGTTTAGGTGAAACAATGCATTCTGTGTCCTTATCTCATCCAGGTCGCGAGATGACTGCGGTGAGTGATTACGGGTT
This sequence comes from Theodoxus fluviatilis, assembly GCA_034096865.1. Taxonomy (NCBI): domain Eukaryota; kingdom Metazoa; phylum Mollusca; class Gastropoda; order Cycloneritida; family Neritidae; genus Theodoxus; species Theodoxus fluviatilis. Next base: position 40,953 of record JAWQFJ010000706.1, on the reverse strand, counting down.
CCACAGGCCTAGGGCCAGTGACCACCGCACTTTTCGCAGTGTGATTGCTCCACATTGTTCGTGTTTATTTATTCGGTTATCTGCAGCACGACAGCTGCCCTGTGCTCCCAGAACTCTTTGACAGAACCCTTTCTAGCGTTCCTTTTGCCTTTCGACTGCTGCTCATACTTATGATTGTATACATTTCGGTATCATCACCGTTTCTTCAGAGAAGATTAATTTGCGCAGTTGAATTGCGATTTTGATTGTTTAGCCGCTTGGATACGTTTGAATACTGTGTGTGTGATGCTCTAGTTGTGAACATAAACAGTGTAACAGTAATGACGGTGAAACTCCCCGGACAGGCAAAGTCAGTCAGGCGGGGTGGCGGGTGCGGCCTAGGCTGAGCGCTATCGGGAAAACTCGATCAGCGTTACGAGAATACCAGATTTCTAAACCGGTCCTATATTTTCCTATATTTTACTGTACCCTCTTCGCCTTGGAGCGCCCGCCAGCGCCCGCTTTTTATCACAGTCTAAACGCTTGGAACCTCCGGTAACGCCCGCTCGACATGCATATTCATGAAGCATCCGTATTTACCCAGAATTCCCTGTAGCCACGCCCTGCTCTCGCGCTTCGGTTCCGGCAGTGGCTGAACTTCATTCGGCAGCTATCTGTTGGTCCAGGTCGCGATGCCGATGAGCGATATCGACTTAGATTCGGATGAAATCACACTGACTGCAAGCAGCGAGTCCGAGGAAGAAGAGGAGCATGGATTGGAGGGAGCAGTCGGCGAACTACGGGGACATGGTCGTCAAACTTATCAAAGTCTGCGTCGACCACCATAAGGCAGATCGAGTGTGTTTGTAGTCAAGGGGGAGTTAACTCTTCTGACTTCACTTGCATTGCCTCTTTGTATGCAAACCAAAAGGTGCATTTTTGAAATTGTCGGTCCGCGCAAAAAATACGCTTAGTTTTTAAAAAATACGCATATCTGAACCAGTGAGTACGCAAAGGCAAAATTTGGGGTACCCAGGTCTGCGAAAACTTTAACGTTGGATTTTTCTCAGAGACTATTAAGTCTATCAATACCAAATGTGGCATGATGGTGTATGATGACAAGGCCTCAAAAATCATACATAGTGACTTGACCTTGCTTCAAGGTCAAGGTCGCAGGGGCCATAAATGTTGTCTAAAAAAGTCATTTTTCACATTTTCTCAATTTTCTCTGAAGTTTTTGAGATTGGATACCTGACCTATATATGGTATATAGGGCAAAGTAATCCCTATCTTTTGATACCAGTTTGGTTGACCTTGCTTCAAGGTCAAGGTCACAGGAGCTCTTCAAAGTTGGATTGTATACATATTTTGAAGTGACCTTGACCCTGAACTATGGAAGATAACTGTTTCAAACTTAATAATTATGTGGGGCACATGTTATACCTTCATCATGAGACACATTTGGTCACATATCATCAAGGTTAAGGTCACTTTGACCCTTATGAAATGTGACCAAAATGGGGATGTGAACCACTAAAAGTGACCATATCTCATGGTAGAAAGTGCCAGTAAGCACCATTGTGCTTCCTATGTCTTGAATTAACAGCTTTGTGTTGCGTGACCTTGGATGACCAAGGTCAAGGTCACATATATTTTGGTAGGGAAAAAGTGTAAAGCATTTCTTAGTGTATGGTGTCATTGGTAGGTTTAGTTGTTTGACCTTGACCTTGAAGGTCATCTAAAGGTCAAGGCCATATAAAGGTCAAGGTCAAGCATGTGAGTTGTATGGGCTTTGCCCTTCTTGTTTTACCTTGCATGATGTCTGCCGTTTTCTTTTCAGGACATGAACCACACGAACTCATACGGCATCATCCGTGGCCTGCAGTTTGCCTCCTTCATTGTGCAGTACTATGGGTTGGTGTTGGACCTTCTGGTGCTTGGCTTGCACAGAAGCAGTGAAATGGCAGGCCCTCCCCAGATGCCCAACCCCTTCCTCACCTTCCAGGCAAGTTGTAGTGCATGGGAATGGGCTGCCTCTCCAGTCTGTTGCAAAGCAGTTCCTTCAGAGAATAGATTGAATTGGCAGGCAGCTAACTCCCCGATAACTGCTGTTTTGGCTATGAGGCTAATTGGAGGTAATGAATCTGTAAACACCTTCATTTGACCCAGGAGCCAAAAATTATCCTTGATGATAGTATATGATCACACATCCTCACATTATTACTACTTAGGTCATCTTGTGTGTTCTACAAGACAAGTAGGCAGCTGAAATAGAAATTTTGGTTCAAGGATTTTATGAAAGACTGACTAGAAATCAGAACATACAGATTTTTGCTGATGTGTTGATCTGATGCCTAAAGAATCTATATCAGTGAGCATATTTTTCCCTTTCCTGTGTGAATAGCCATATGATCACTATGTGCTTTGAATGTGATGACTGTAACTTGCGATCTTTGTTGTACAGGATGTGGCCACTGAGGCTGCTCATCCCATCCGCCTCTACTCCCGCTACGTTGACAGGATCCATATCTTCTTCAGGTAAGCTTGTTCTTCAGCATGAATCAGCTGCACTGCTGTGACCTGTAATCATGACTGCCTTGAAATAAATGCTCCTCTTGATTCATTATTTAGATGGAATTGAAGGATGATTACCACTTTTATCATATAACGGTAATGAAACTATCAGTCCTGTAAAATACATGTTGATACCAGCTTAATCCTATATTTTTGAGTTGATTCCTCTTACTTCATGACCAAATTATGGAGAGCTTAGGCTAAGTAGTCATGACAACATACAAGAGGGTCTTGGACAGGTTGTCTACCCATTAAATCAGGAAGCTTGATCTCTGGATTGGATGGATGGCGTTGGCTGTTGGTTGCTACTGCAACAACTTGAATGTCAACCGTGGTGGTGGAAGCAAAGATCTCCTTGTGAATGTGTCACTTGATTCGGTAATGTGCTCTGTGCTTCAGGTTCACAGCTGAGGAAGCCAGGGACCTGATCCAGCGCTACCTGACGGAGCACCCTGACCCCAACAACGAGAACATCGTGGGGTACAACAACAAGAAGTGCTGGCCACGCGACTCCAGGATGCGACTCATGAAGCATGACGTCAACCTGTGAGTGTGCCTAGGACGTCTTGGGTGACCCACTGGGATTGAAGTGTAGCCTTGGGGCCCATTGAGGACCTTTTTTCAGGAATAGTTTTGTTTGGAAAGGTATGTCTTCACAAGTTAAGAATACTAAACCCTGGACTGGTATACTCTCTTATCACTCAGAATGAATTTTGCTGCTAACAATCTTCTTAGCTTATTTATCCAGAGCACTACTTATGCAGTTTTCCCCACCAACTTTGCCAAAACGATTTTCTATGCATGACAAATGAATTACTCTTCCTATATGGTGCTCATGTCTCAGTCATTGGATTCATCTAGAGCTTGCATCCTGCCTTCCTCAGGGGTCGAGCTGTGTTCTGGGACATCAAGAACCGTCTGCCACGTTCAGTGACTACCATTTTGTGGGAGAACAGCTTTGTGTCGGTGTACAGCAAGGACAACCCCAACTTGCTGTTCAACATGTGTGGCTTTGAGTGCCGCATCCTGCCCAAGTGCCGCACCACACACGAGGAGTTTACCCACAAGGATGGTGTCTGGAATTTGCAGAATGAGGTTTGTTGTCAAGACTGACCCCTAGCACCCAAACTGTTTTTTGCCTTGTTCCATGTTCTCAGTTGATGTGATGGGAAAAATCTGGTGAGGTCGCTGCATATTCAGAGCCACTGAGGTGTAATTGTGTCACATTTTGTTGCCAAAATATTCTATAACCATCTAGTTTTCAGTTCTGCAGTCTCTCTAATGATGGAAAAGGAAGGTTCATGTCTGTGTTAAAAACTTTGTAAATATGCTGTATTGTGCTCGTATTTTTACTGAAATAATGTAACCTGCAGTGTTCAAGGTAGACACATTTCGATTAATGTGGATTATTCCTTTGTTCAAAATTGGAGCTTGGTCTGCAAGGTTCAGCTGTGCTTGACTGGAAAGTTATACTATACATCTTGCCTCACCTTGCAGTTGATGTGATTTTTGTTGCTTTCCCAGGTGACAAAGGAGCGCACTGCTCAGTGCTTCCTGAGGGTGGACGATGAGTCCATGCAGAGATTCCACAACCGAGTGCGCCAGATCCTCATGGCTTCTGGCTCCACCACCTTCACCAAGGTATAGACTGCTTGCATCCCCCCCCCCCCTCCTCTCTCTCCCTCCCTCCCTCCTCTCTCTCCCTCCCTCCCTCCCTCTCCCTCCCTTCCCTCCCTCCCCTCCCTCCCCTCCCTCCCTCCCTCCTCCCACCTCCCTCCCTCCCTCCCTCCCTCCCTCTCTCTCTCTCTCTCTCTCTCTCTCTCTCTCTCTCTCTCTCTCTCTCTCTCTCTCTCTCTCTCTCTCTCTCTCATGCACAGACAGACGCACATTTTCTCATTCTTGATGTCATTCATTTCTGCATGTAATGCTCAAGCAAAAAAAAATGTTGGTGTTAATCCTAGGTTGAATGAACATTTTCTTAGGAAGTCAACAGGGACAAAATGTCTTTTTTTTACTAAATAAAAAAGGTCTAATCATAAATAGCTTGCATACTTGAGAGTGAATTCTGTTGATGAAAAATATTTTCTGTACAATAGACTTGCATAGAAGACCTGCATTAACTACTTGAAAATGGACTAACTTTATGTCAGCTCTTGGCCCTGCCATCGCTCTTCCAAACTGTTGCAGATTCTGTTGAAAGCTTTTCGAAAGTGCAGTGCTGCTTTGTGTTGTACTGGATGCACGCATTTGAACAGTCTGTTGTAAGCGAAAGTACGGCATCGGTTTTTTGACTCACATGCGAAGCAAAAGTGAGTCTATGTACTCAGCCGTGTCGTCCGTCCGGGCGTCCGGGCGTAAAAAACTTAAACGTTGGATTTTTCTCGGAGACTATTAAGTCTATCAACACCAAATGTGGCATGATGGTGTATGATGACAAGGCCTCAAAAAACATACACAGTGACTTGACCTTGCTTCAAGGTCAAGGTCACAGGAGCCATAAATGTGGTCTCAAAAACAGTCATTTTTCACATTTTCTCAATTTTCTCCCACGTTATTGAGAATGGCGACCTTAGCTACAAGTGGTATATAGGTCAAAGCAAGCCCTATCTATTGATACCAGTTTGGTTGACCTTGCTTCAAGGTCAAGGTCACAGGAGCTCTTCAAAGTTGGATTGTATACATATTTTGAAGTGACCTTGACCCTGAACTATGGCAGATAACTGTTTCAAACTTAATAATTATGTGGGGCACATGTTATACTTTCATCATGAGACACAATTGGTCACATATCATCAAGGTCAAGGTCACTTTGACCCTTATGAAATGTGACCAAAATGGGGTAGTGAACCACTAAAATTGACCATATCTCATGGTAGAAAGTGCCAATAAGCACCATTGTGCTTCCTATGTCTTGAATTAAGAGCTTTGTGTTGCATGACCTTGGATGACCTTGACCTTGGGTCAAGGTCACGTGTATTTTTGGTAGGAAAAAATGTGTAAATCATTTCTTAGTGTATGATGTCATTGCTAGGTTTAGTTGTTTGACCTTGACCTTGAAGGTCACCTGAAGGTCAAGGTGAAGCATGTGAGTCATATGGGCTTTGCCCTTCTTGTTCAAGGTTGCCCTGCTCCTTTTCCCAGATTGTGAACAAGTGGAACACCGCCCTCATTGGGCTGATGACTTACTTCCGTGAGGCAGTGGTCAACACGCAGGAGCTGCTGGACCTGCTGGTGAAGTGCGAGAACAAGATCCAGACTCGCATCAAGATCGGTCTCAACTCCAAGATGCCCTCACGCTTCCCCCCTGTGGTGTTCTACACACCCAAGGAGCTGGGAGGCCTGGGCATGCTGTCCATGGGGCACGTGCTCATCCCGCAGTCTGACCTGCGCTGGTCCAAGCAGACAGATGTGGGCATCACCCACTTCCGCTCCGGCATGAGTCATGATGAGGACCAACTCATCCCCAACTTGTACAGGTAAGCAGCGGTGTCTACAGTTGGCAGCAGTTTCCTAAAGTAGACAGCAGTATCCTTCCTACAGGTAGGCAACAGTAAGACTGTATCCTTCCTTCAGGTCGGCAGCGGTGTCTACAGTTGGCAGCAGTTTCCTATAGTAGACAGCAATATCCTTCCTACAGATAGGCAACAGTAAGACTGTATCCTTCCTTCAGGTCGGCAGCGGTGTCTACAGTTGGCAGCAGTTCCCATTATAGGCAGCATTATCCTTCCTACAGTTAGACAGCAGTAATATGTCATGAAGAGGTGGTTGGAATGAAGGGCCTGTCAAGTGGTGTCGGGGAAAGATACCTGGTCCTTGAAGAAACCTGTGCATGAGTTGCTGGTGTAAATTTGCAAGAGTTGAGGTCCTCAGTACTTTGCTGTGAAATTGATATTACAGTTTGAAAAGCACATGATGCTTTTAGTGAAATGGATTGATATTAATACTTGTTATTGTGGTTGAAATAAGTACCATCTGTAGATCAGTGTTGATTCATGTTGCAGTTGTGAAAACATGCTAATGTTTTTTTTTATGTGTTTGCAGATACATCATGCCCTGGGAGAGTGAGTTCATTGACTCCCAGAGAGTGTGGGCAGAGTACGCCCTGAAGAGGCAGGAGGCCAATGCTCAGAACAGGTGGGTTGCCTGCTCTCATTAACTTAGGCTAGCAGCTAGGGAACAGGATGTGTGTTGAATGCTTTCACGTGTTCTATGACTAGTGTCAGTTCTGCATTGCCATTATACTTCACTGAAGTTGTCTTCAATTCTGTTTCCAAGCTTACAAGTCTTCAACCAAAATCTAAAACAACACATTTGCACGAGAGTCAAAGTTTAGTATCCTTATTTCCAACTACGCAAAAAAATATCATTTTCTCTGCAATAGTGTTTGGGAGCACATATCGTTTATTTCTGTCTCACAAATCTTGTAACAAAGCGAGGAGGGGAACCTTGTGGTTTTGACTGGCTGCTCACGTTTCCTGATGTTTCTTCTCTCTCACCTCTCACTACAGACGTCTGACGCTGGAGGATCTGGAGGACAGCTGGGACAGAGGCATTCCCCGCATCAACACACTTTTCCAGAAGGACCGACACACGCTGGCCTACGACAAGGGATGGCGCGTGCGCACAGACTTCAAGCAGTACCAAGTGCTGAAGCAGAATCCCTTCTGGTGGACACACCAGCGCCACGACGGCAAGCTGTGGAACCTGAACAACTACCGCACAGACATGATCCAGGCCCTGGGTGGTGTGGAGGGCATCCTGGAGCACACACTCTTCAAGGGAACCTACTTCCCCACCTGGGAGGGTCTCTTCTGGTGAGTCGACAAGGACTGCCAGGCTGGCAGGGAAACATGGAGGGAGATGGCACACTGGCTTATTGGGTGGAGTTTTGTGGCTTTTTAACCTTTGTAAACTATGTAGGGCTATCAGTCGCAAAAATCGCCAGAGCAAGTCACTTTGTGATTTCCCTAGTCATTTGATTGTAGGTTTTGTGCAGGTAGACGCAGATGGTGTATTCTTGCCCCAACCCACAGGAGGAAGGGCTGATTGGAAGGAGAAAATGTTGAGAGGAAAGTTTGAGGGCAGTCTAAGGGCGTGTTTGCTTGGCCCAAAATCTAGAGAGAATCGTGAGGACTAAGCGTTGCCTACGTTCCTCGCTCATAAGGACGCACTCGCTGTGAAGGCGGGAGGCCGAGAGAGGTCTGGAGCTCCCTCAATTGGTGTGTTCTATGAAGTGAAAAACTGATGTGAATCTGAATCGTCCGTTATTTCGTCTATTGGCAACTTCTTCACCAACTCTGGCACCAGGACGCAGCCATGTTCTTTTGCCTTGCGAGATGATTGGCCGTTTTTCTAGCTGTAGGAGCGTCTCACTCGCCCTCGACTAGCCATTCAGGGAGAATCGCAAGATTTTGGGCCAAACAAACGCGCCCTAAGGATTGATTGTTTGAGATTCTTGGACAAGGAGGCCTGAAAAAAGTTTCCCTTTTTTATGTCCAAAGATGTTTGTCCATGCCCATGAGCCTTTGACATCTAAAAAGGTGGTAGTATCCTTTAGGTGATGTGGAAGATACATATATCTTTGGGAGGAAAAGGTATTACTGAGAAAGAAATATGCTAATGACTTCCATGAAGAAAAACAAGCAGGTGAGTTCAGTGTGTGAGTGATACTGATCTCTGTTAATGTGGGAGAGGAAGGTAAAGAGTCATTATAATAGATTCTCATTTTCCATACAGGTCATGTCTATGGGCTGTTATTACTTGGCATGATAATTTGATTGGAGGCTGCAGTAATTTCCGAATGGCTTTCCTTTACCACAAAATGTTTCATTTGCAGGGAACGAGCCAGTGGCTTTGAGGAATCGATGAAGTACAAGAAGCTGACCAACGCCCAGAGATCTGGTCTGAACCAGATTCCCAACCGTCGCTTCACTCTCTGGTGGTCTCCCACAATCAACAGAGCCAATGTAAGGCAAATTTCATGGAAGCTGTGCTCTGTTGTTAGCAAATGTACCAGAAGAATTCCTATGAGTAGTTACTTGCGTATTCACTGTACACAAATGCCATTCATGCCACTCATGAAGGTTTTATTTGAGTGGGATGGGGAAGGAAGAGAGAGAGAGTGTGTGAAAAATGTCTGTATTCTTAACACAGTGTGAAAATGAAATATTTCGAATAATTTTTGCTGGAGTAGTCTGTTAGTCCAGGTGTAGGTAAGGTCTCAATGAAGTCTCAAGTTTTGCTGTCTTGTCCCTATTGCAGGTGTATGTGGGTTTCCAAGTGCAGCTGGACCTGACGGGAATCTTCATGCACGGCAAGATCCCCACCCTGAAGATCTCCCTCATCCAGATCTTCAGAGCCCACTTGTGGCAGAAGATCCACGAGAGCGTTGTCATGGATCTGTGCCAGGTAGAGTCACCTTGCTTTTCATTCATGATATGCAGCACGTTTGGTCTTCTTCCCAGTATTCTGACCATGAATGCATCTTCGTAAGTTGATTCTTTCTTTGTAAAGTTGACAGTGTGTTGAGTAATTAAGGTGATGAAATAATGAAAAAGACAAAACAGGAAAGAGTTTTTCGTAGGGTCTTGTATGTTTGTCTGTTAGATTGACAGATTTTTATCTGCCACCTGATAAGTGTAACTCTTGTAAGGGAGAGGCTAGTGAGACAGTCATGACTGCATTGCAGATGATGAGTTGGTCAACCATTTTGTGAGGTAACAGGAAAGTCCAAGACCAGAAAGACACTGCATATCGTCTGTTGCCAGTGCCTGACTTGTGACTTGTGTGCTTGACAGGTGTTTGACCAGGAACTCGATGCTCTGGAGATTGAGACGGTCCAGAAGGAGACCATCCACCCCCGAAAGTCCTACAAGATGAACAGCTCCTGTGCCGACATCCTTCTCTTTGCTGCCTACAAGTGGAACGTCTCCAAGCCCTCCCTTCTGGCAGACTCCAAGTGAGTGGCTGCTTCCTTCTTCTTTGCACTTGATTCTCCAGGCTGTGGAGCAAACTTTGGCAGCTGACAGACCTGCTATTATGTTGTGGATGAATTTTGATGTGAAATACTGTATTGAGTTTGTGTTCAAGCAGTCATAACCAGTTGCTTGGGGGGAGGGTGAGAATGGTGGTAAATGCTCCCTTATTGCTGCTGTGTGAGCATGTTTGAGTTGCTCTAGTCATATAGTGTGTATTAGTTCAATGTATGATTATATCTTTTTCTGGTGGTCAACACACATACGTGAGGTATACAATGAAGCAGTTTTAAATGTTTGCCTGCTTTGTAAAACTGCTTTTTGTAGACTAGATATGACAACAGGTAACGTTCCTTTCTGTGAGGGGCAGATTCTAAATACGTCAGTAGAGTTTTGGTATATGTTTTCTCCCTCCATTACCTTTTGTGTGAATCACTATGCCCTCTCTGATGTTTAAAACCTTTGTTAATCTGCCTTGCCCCCCAGGGATGTGATGGATGGCGCCACCACACAGAAGTACTGGTTGGACATCCAGCTTCGATGGGGAGACTATGACTCCCACGATATTGAGCGCTATGCAAGGGCCAAGTACTTGGACTACACCACGGACAACATGAGTATCTACCCCTCACCCACAGGGCTGCTCATTGCCCTTGACCTTGCCTACAACCTGCACTCTGCCTACGGCAACTGGTTCCCTGGCGCCAAGCCTCTCATCCAGCAAGCCATGGCCAAGATCATGAAGGTGAGTAGTCTGTTGAGTGAATAGTGCAAAGCAGTGACCATGCTTGAGACGCAGGAGCATGATAGTGCAGCTTGCATTTGGAGCCTGACTTGTGTCGAGCTTTCTCAATTCAATAGTTCCAAGTGTGTGTGATGGTAGAGGTGTCTTGACTCTTGTGATGGTATTTCCTGTGTAATCATTCATGAAATATGTGTATGAGTGTCATTTAATTATGGGTGCTTATTTGATCATCTATTTTTGTCATTTATTTGGCATCTTTGCCTAGTGTTGGCTAATAATCTTCACTTGAAAGTTTCATTGGAATAAAACAAAATGTTTTGTGAGCCTTCTTAGACAGTGTCATGGTCCCTAGTATTTATGATATAATCAGAATTTATTTACATTTTGTACTACATTGCAACATGACAAAGCACAATGGGAATTCTTGCATCAGATCATTCTGTGTCTGCAAGACACTTTATTTTGCAAGTGGAAAAACTTATAAGTTACAACACATACTTTGTTAGGACAGTGCATTCCTGTTAAACTCTGTGCTGACGGAGGTTCCTCAACTTTTGAAGATGATATGTTTTGCTGTTTGTCCAGACGTTGAGTACGCACCCAGCTTGTGCTGGGTTGTGTAATTTAGTTCTGGGACACCAACTGCCAGTCTTTCACCTTTACTGCACCTGCTTCATGGCAGGTCTGTGTGGGATTGGCTACATACCTCCATTGTTCCTCCACTAACCATGATTTGAGATTACCATAGGATTACACTCTTAGGCTCTTAATGCCCATTTTCTGAAGCCTTATCTTCTCGGAGTTTCTTCTTAGAACTATAATTTTTGCCTGACCGGGTGATTGGTGATGCTGTGGGTTCATTTTTTGAATGACTTGCACTTCTTCAGCTAGCTTGCAGCCAGTGAGTGAGTTCCAAAGTGTCCTATGCCGTGATGAAAACTCAAGTTGAGCCTATACTTGTCTGTGGAATGCACTGCACTGAAATGTTTTTGAAAACTTCATGGGTTTCCCTCTGTCTTTGCCCTTCAGGCCAACCCTGCCCTGTATGTGTTGCGAGAGCGCATCAGGAAGGGCCTGCAGCTGTACAGCTCCGAGCCCACAGAACCCTACCTCAGCTCCCAGAACTACGGAGAACTCTTCTCCAACCAGATCATCTGGTTTGTGGATGACACCAATGTGTACCGAGTCACCATCCACAAGGTAAGAATGGGAACCCTAGCACTTGTAGCCTGTAGTTGTGGGTTTTGTTGTTGTCCGGCAGTGATTTGTGCTTCGCAAGGGCATTGACGCTCATTGAGGTGATGCTGGTGGGATTATTTGGTTTGCTTTTGTGCGTTTTGTGGAGATTGGCTTCTGTGTGACTTAAGTTTTGTATTTTGATGAACATAAGAATTTTTCAGAAGTACTGATTTGGCATATGAAGCCTTTATGTTTAAATGGATAGTAGAAAAGCATTGCTTTGGGGAAGCCCAGTAGTTAGTGTTTTACAATAACTTGTGGTGAGATTTGTGCTTTGACTTCCACAGACCTTTGAGGGCAACCTGACCACCAAGCCCATCAATGGGGCCATCTTCATCTTCAACCCCCGTACTGGCCAGCTCTTCCTCAAGATCATCCACACCTCTGTCTGGGCTGGGCAGAAGCGTCTCGGACAGGTCAGTAGCTTTGCTGTACTGATAGGCATGTAGAGATGACTTGGGGCATTCTTTGCTGAGGTCATCCATTCATGTTTGGATTCACATTCAATTTAATCCGTGAATAAAAAATGACAGGAATTTTTGTCATGGTATCCATAGCATCTTATGCCATTTGGAATATGTTGGAATCACTTGAAAAAATTATCCTTTCAAAATGACATTCTAGAGTCTTACGTAAAACAATGTTAAAGAGTAAAGTTGCACCAGTGGATGAATTTTAGTGTGCTTGGCACAGCAAATGGAAAGGAATTTAGTCATGTGATTGAGTCTTCATGGAAAATCTCTTTGCTTTGCCCCATCATGAATGTGCACTGTCTGGTTCCCAGCTTGCCAAGTGGAAGACGGCTGAGGAAGTGGCTGCCCTCATTCGCTCCCTGCCTGTGGAAGAGCAGCCCAAGCAGATCATTGTCACCAGGAAGGGCATGTTGGACCCCCTTGAGGTGAGCGCCTTTCCTGCCCTTCTGTGTGCTCTAGACAGGCTGGTAGACTGTCGGTGTGCCATGCCTCATTCCCAGTGCTTGAGCTGATTGTAGAAGACACAGAGACCTGTAACGGAATGTGCTGGATTGGTTGACATCGGTACACTGTAGAAAGTAACACATTTATACCTTGCAAGTTTTGATTAACCCATCGAATAAGTTGGCTGTGTTCTCACTCATCATGGATCGTGAATGAGAAAGAACCAAAGTGTTGACCATAATGTTGCTGTAAAGGATGATGTGACAGCATTGGATGCATGTGAGTGACACTGGGCTTTGTGTGTGTGCAGGTTCACTTGCTGGACTTCCCCAACATCGTCATCAAGGGCAGTGAGCTGCAGCTGCCTTTCCAGGCCTGCCTCAAGGTAAACAGGATGCTTTCCTTTCAACATGTTGAAATGAATGTCTCACTCTGTAAGGCAATTTGTGATGACTGTAATGACTATGGAAAACAATTTTATTAAGAAATTCAGTGTCCCATGTACTGTATGAACCAGGTGTTTTAAAATCTTGCAAACTGTTGTGGCTTTGCATATATCCTCTGAAGTCTTTTATGAATCAACTCAACTGTATTGTGGTGTCTGGGTTCTGTGAAACTGAACTGGGTTTGCTGCTTGCAGGTGGAAAAGTTTGGAGACCTGATCCTGAAGGCCACAGAGCCACAGATGGTTCTCTTCAACCTGTACGATGACTGGCTCAAGACCATCTCCTCCTACACGGTCAGTACAGAGCTTTCTCTCCTTGCATTCAGACAAATGTTGCCCTAGAATTATTGAACTGTTGAATCTCCTTTATCCTGAGTCCACTGGAACTGAAAATTTTATATTTTGAAAGAACATTTAATATGAAATGTGTGCAGTCTACTATTGCCAATACATCATCTTCCTCTCAATGGCCTGAGTTCCCATGTTCTCTTAGAATCTCATGTTCTCTGGCATAGCAACATCCATCACCAAACAAGAGATAGTAATTGTCAAATCTGTGAATGAATTGCTTTCAGACTTCAACTGATGTTTGCTATGTTACATCATCCAGGCCTTCTCCCGTCTGATCCTGATCCTGCGTGCACTGCACGTCAACAATGACAAGACCAAGATCATCCTGAAGCCAGACAAGACGACAATCACAGAGCCTCACCACATCTGGCCCACACTGACGGACGAGGAGTGGATGAAGATTGAGGTCCAGCTCAAGGACCTCATCCTTGCAGACTATGGCAAGAAGAACAAGTGAGTAGGGGGACTTCCAGTCTGAAACTGATTGCACCTGCCCTTTTTGAATTGGTTTGGTGGAATACATTTAAGTTGTGTGACATAGCCTGCTTTCTAGAGGGCATTTCAGTGCTAGGTTGTAGATTTTCATCTCTGAGATCTGTTAGTACTATAAATGCACTTACCAGTCTTGGAAAACATGCCCACCCTGTTCAGCTGAGTACATAGGTTCTGGAATACCAACTGCCAATCTGCTATCTTCTCGGCACACTGCTAGAAGCAGAAGTGATAGTGTTTATGGACCACACATTTTCTTGTCCTGCTTTTTACTGGTTTTTGAATGCTAATAGTCATGGGTAATACAGAAGGAATGACTCACACCTCGGTGCTTTATCTTTCTTTGTTTCGACTGCAGCGCTGCACCTTTTCCAAATCTCTTTTGAATATGCCACACCAGAAATTGCAAGCTAAGATTGTGGTTGTCCCATTTAAATGCACAGTTCAGTCTTTTGCTAGGACGAATGCAGAGAACTCATGTGACCTTATACATATTTGCAGCGTTTACAGTGCTCTGTTGATGGATGTAATACCTTGGATGTAAATGGTACTTCACAGATGATGGTGAACACTTTTCTTATTCTCTCTGCATCTACAGCATGGATGTCGCTGCATTGAAGGATTTCTGCAATGTGCACACTCTGTTTGTCCTTGCAGCGTGAATGTTGCCTCGCTGACACAATCTGAGATCCGAGATATCATCCTGGGCATGGAGATCTCGGCACCATCAGCTCAGCGCCAGCAGATTGCTGAGATTGAGAAGCAGACGAAGGAGCAGTCTCAGCTGACTGCAACCACCACCCGCACTGTCAACAAACATGGTGACGACATCATTACCTCCACCACCTCCAACTACGAGACCAACACTTTCAGCTCCAAGACAGAATGGCGAGTGCGTGCCATCTCTGCCACCAACCTGCACCTGCGCACCAACCACATCTACGTCTCCAGTGATGACATCAAGGAGTCGGGCTACACCTACATCCTGCCCAAGAACATCTTGAAGAAGTTCATCATCATCTCGGACCTTCGGGCTCAGGTGGGTCGATGTGCCTGACCAAGTTGTCTTGGTCTTAACTTTGACAAATTCATTTAATTCATATTGTTGTAAATATGAAGTAAAGGTATGCATCAGTGTAAGCAGATATTGTACATTAGTTCATTGATTTTCTTTTGTTTTTTTACTTGATAATCTAAATTATGTGATCATACAATGTTATTTAGAGCAAGTAGAGTTTTGATATTTGTAGAAAGCTAACAGAGCTCATGTAAACCATCATTTGGCTTGCTGATTTTGAAGAATAATTTTCTGGTACATAAATGCAAATTATGGATGAGAGAATTGTTCAGCCTGCCTTCTAACTACCTCATGGAAGCATCCTATCCTGTGATGATGGGATTTACAGGTTGTGATCACTGTGCCTGTGCTCTGCAGATTGCTGGCTACCTGTACGGTGTGAGCCCCCCAGACAACCCCCAGGTGAAGGAGATCCGATGCATCGTGATGCCACCACAGTGGGGCACACACCAGACTGTCCACCTGCCCAACATCCAGCCTGACCACGAGTACCTCAAGGTAGGAGAGCTGTTTCCAGGATAGTTTTGCATGTGCTGTCTCTGCCCCTCTTTGCCTCATTGCTTTTGTGCTGCATCTTTATCTAATGCAGTGTTTTGCAGTAAGTAATCAAATCGTGTTCGGAAAGGATTCACCAGTTCAGTTGAATCTTTTTTGGTAATACAGTTCCATAGTTGTGAACTAAAGAGAAATGATCGAGTGGGGATTGAGATGTGGATGTGTTAGATGTGTGTATATAAGGGATGTGGTGTGAACACATGCCCATGCATGTCCTATTCGAGAAGATCGTAGTGCCTCTTGCCATCACTCTCAGTGGGTTGGGGGTCAAAATAAACCCACTGCATCTCCCTATGCAATTTGCAAGAGATGAATCATAACTTGATTTGCGCTTACTTGGAACTGTTCTAGTGATTTTTGCGCTTATTGGCCTTACATCGCCTACAAAGGCTGATAGACTGTAAAACTCCATCCATCCATTCTCTTGCCATCTGTACAGCAACTGATGGTGTTGTGTGTGAGATGTGTGTCCTATCAGAGAAGTTAGAAGTGTCTCTGGCCATCTGTACAGCAGCTGGTGGTGTTGTGTGTGTGATGTGTGTCCTATCAGAGAAGTTAGAAGTGCCTCTGGCCATCTGTACAGCAGCTGATGGTGTTGTGTGTGAGAGATGCGTGCCCTATCAGAGAAGTTAGAAGTGCTTCTTGCCATCTGTACAGCAGCTGATGGTGTAGTGCCTCTTGCCATCTGTACAGCAGCTGATGGTGTTGTGTGTGTGATGTGCAGGAGATGGAGCCCCTTGGCTGGATCCACACGCAGCCCAATGAGCTGCCCCAGCTCTCGCCCCAGGACATCTCCACCCATGCCCGGGTGATGGCTGACAACCCCTCATGGGATGGCGAGAAGACTGTCATCATCACCTGCAGGTAGGGATTCTTGTTTATCAGTGTTTTGGGAGTGTTATATCTAGCTTGTTCTTTCTCAGTCTCTCTCTGAATTGCATGGTGCGATGATTATTGGGTTTTTATGCAATCTGAATTGCATGGTGCGATGATTATTGGTTTTTTAAGCAATCTGAATTGCAAGCTGGTTTTGAATTATTGACAATGAAAATGTTTCTATCATTGGATAGCATACAGTATTCCTTGAAAATGATGAAGTCTTGAAAAATGATGATATCTTTTGGCAAGAAAGCTACTTCCAAACAGAATAGACCTGAATGCTTAATTATCAAGTGGAAGAGGTATGTGTGTTCAAGATTGTGAGAAAGTCAACATGTCATCAGTGGGTGTGGATATCTTATGCTGTTTAGATTCATGCCCTGACCTGATCCCTCTTGCCTTATTTCACTTCAGTTTCACACCTGGCTCCTGCTCACTGACTGCCTACAAGCTGACGCCCAGTGGCTACGAGTGGGGTCGCCAGAACAAGGACACGGGCAGCAATCCCAAGGGTTACCTCCCCTCCCACTATGAGCGTGTGCAGATGCTGTTGTCTGACCGATTCCTGGGCTTCTTCATGACGCCAGCCCAGGACTCGTGGAACTACAACTTCATGGGTGAGTTGTCACAGCTGCCCGGCTTTGGCTGTGATTAACTGTTGTGTTGAGGTACCTACAGGGAAAGTATGATAGATGGGTGGGCTGGGGGGGATGAATGGGCCCACCCCATCTCCCTACAGAGAACTTGACCTGACCTGATCTTGCTCAACCAGTTATTGTGGCTGTAACTAGTTTTAGTCCTTAAAACTATCATCATCATTATTGTGGTGAGAGTTGTGCTGTTGTGGTGATTAATTGATTTATATGTTGGTATATTGTAATTATGTTTGTACGAATAATCTCTGAATGCTAGTTCCACTCGTGGAAACTACATGTACAACCCTTTCATATTAGTGTCTGCTTATGCAAGTATAAATCTGACCTTGTTTGATGTGACCTCCAGTTTCCTTTGACACCTTTAGCATTATTGTGCACCTCTTTGATCTGTATGATACAGCTTGGAGCTGCTTTTTACCTCTGAAGCAAACCTTTGAATCATCATTCAGCAAAAGCAGTAGGAAGAAATCATGGGTTGATACTGCAGATTTGTAAAAAGTTTAAGTACATAGGTGGTCACACTCTCTTTGTCCTTGGTTATGATGAGAGACCGCAGTTGAGACACGGGGGCTTTCATATTTTACAGGAGTTCGACACGACCCCAACATGAAGTATGGACTGCAGCTGGCCAACCCCAAGGAGTTCTACCACGAGGTGCACCGCCCCTCCCACTTCCTCAACTTCGCCACCATGGAGGAGGGTGAGCTCATTGGAGCTGACCGTGAGGACTTGTACGTGTAGTCCTCAGTCACCACTTCCACCTGCGTGCAGCTCTTCTTCACACTTTCTTTTGTACACAGGATGAAGTGGGATGATGTTTCTGACCCTATTTGGCCTGCTTTTTGGATTGCCTCGCCCCTCCCCTCAATTCCCCATAATGGTGGAGTAGGGAACTTTGTCCTTTTACCATACGTACTGCCTACCCTGAAAGACAGTAGGTGTAAAGTGTAAAAGTATGAAACTGTTGCTATTCTGTCCCAGTACTGCACCTTGTTTTAGAAAAGGTGGTTGGGATGAGATCTGAAGTGAACTGTGTGAAATGTTGTGACCGATCACTGACATCACAGACAGATACTATTGCGTAGACTTGTGATGCTTGTGAAAGTGTCTGACAGTTGCAGGTTTGTTCCTTTCCACTGAGATGATTAAATCATGATTTGTTTTAAATATAAGCCATGTGTTATTGTGGCAATAGAAATGTAGTGAACTTGTCTTGGTACTTTTCTTTACTTGATTGGTCTTGTGCTCTAAGGCAGGTTCATTCCATTGCTTCATGTTTTACAGAGATGATTAGAAATGCTGGTCTAAAATACCATCATAGCTGGCTTTCGATGTTGACAACATTAAAATCTTGAGAGTTCATTATTATTGTTGCTAGTGTCACATAACAGTGATGATAGCACCCACTTTTGTGTGTGACACGTTTTTTCCCATGCAGAAGCCTTAGTTTGTGGCTAGGGTGAAAGGGAATGATTAGAATGAGTGTGCAAAGCGTTTCTCTGGACTGTTCAGCTAGACCTTATAACATGAAAATCCATGATAGATAAAGGTGGCTATGACTAGGTGACAGTGTCCCCCTGTGGGTTCGGGGTAAGAATTGACCCACCGCGTCTCCCTACTCGATTCGTAAGAGGCGAATAACGAGGGATACCGCGACTTGATTTGCGTTTACTCTAAACTGTTCCACTGATTTTCATGCTTAATGGCCTTACATAGCCTACAAAGGGTGATAGACCATAAAACACCATCCATCCATCCATGGGTGACAGTGTTTGCATTGACCTTGTAGTTCATCAGAGTATTATGCTGAGCAGTGTTTTGGTCAGGAAAAGCATGGGATGAGTAAGTACATCTAATATCGTTTGACAAATGCTGGACTATAACAATTCTTTTGTTGTTTGCTAATCTGAAGAAGTGGTAAGTAATGGGAGGATGCAAACTATTCTTTGATAGGCACCGACGGAAAATCCTTTCTCGCTCTCTATTTTATACCAAATGGTGATATGGAATTTGAAAAGTTTTCAAGAAGTACTGTTTGAAAGAGTATGATGAAGTCTTTTGTAAATACTCAGTATGTTCTTCATAGAGATTGGGTTGTTTCCTCCTGTCATCATAGATTGTTTGTGTCTCATGTCATTTTGATTCAATTAAAATGTCTTTGTTGAGTCAAATACACTGAAATGAAAATAAAGTATCATTTGTCACAGTGGATTTTTTTTCTTTCTTTCACAGCTTCCAATTTGCATCATTGCTTAGTAAGGTGAAATCAAGCAGGCAAACAGACATTACCATAGAGATGCCAGACTTCGGCACCATCTATAAAGCAATATTGATGTCTAGTACTGTATTCTTTTTTGCCTATGATAATGATTGTCTCACCAACTACTTGAGAGTCGTGGACCACACAAATTGATACAAGTATTGATGATTGAATAGATGCTATTGAAATAGAAAAGAAAAACTGAGCTTTTTAAAATTGTTTAATAAGTTCCAGTAAACGCAACATAAAAAGTTATGGTTGGATACGAAATAAAGTCACAGAATATTGATAATGAAATACAGCAACAATTATAAAAATAGCATACTTGGAACGAATCGGGTTCCTTGATAAGGACCTTGCTGCATTCAAGGCAATAGTCATGGGGGTGGATCCATGCTGCAAGTGAACCACAGAAGATCTGAAAACTGCATTCTTGGGTTTGAAGTGGACCATGCATCGCTTGTTTTCACATGGATGAACAAGTGCACAGAGGTAGAGATGGTGGGAAGCTTTTGTTGGGTTGGATCAATTGAATTAATGGCACTCAAAAGATCAAGTTGCAGATTCTGCAGCTCCAGAAGGTTCCTCTTTAATTAACCATCAAACATTTAGAGACACGAAAGATATGTTGTTGGCAATATGTCCTATTCAGTAACAACAAAGGGCTTCAATATAACTTAACATTGTCTTGCTTGCGTTTTACAATGATGCTCTTCAAGATAGATGATGCCTATCCCCACTATGATGTCTCATAGCATCTCCACCCCGACTGAAATAAGTGACACGACAGAGTTACATGTACAATACCCAAGGTCACTGAACTTTCAGGTCTGACGAGACTGATTCAAAAGATAGTCACATCATTGTGAATTTCCATACAGGCACAAAGTAAAAGGTAAGCACAATAGTTGAATGCAAACAATGTCTTGCGCCAAGGTCACCTTCACTGAAACCAAATGGCAATTGATATTCATTTACTTATTCCACCAAATGGGAGGATAGTTTGGTATTTAAAAATGGCTGTTCACACATCAATAATGTAGAATCTCAGATAATGAAATATGTCAAGGACAGTGCCAGCATAGCATATGTAATCCTTCAGTGTTCAGAACAAAATTCAAACCAGAGCTATATTTGAGAAACGTAGTTGTGGAGAGTACCCTACAGCAGTTGAGAGTGATCAGATTCTGCCCAGGCAAATACTGATGTATATACCACTTCACAGTGTTGAAGTCGATATCATAATGCTAACATTAATATCATCATGCTAAACACACAACATGCCAGATATGTATAATCTGGCCGGCACAGTATACCCTTTCATCTTGGAGGTAGCAGCAAACTTGCAGAAGAAACTGCACATGTTGATTAAAGCTTGTGTCTGGAGAGGATTCTATAAGTAAAGCAGAATATTCTCGCACTCACAATTGGGTACCAAAAGATGGGCATAATGTTACAAACTGAACCAGGCAGCTAGAGCCACTCAACCGTTAGATCATAAAAGGATAACAAAACATGATAACTTGCAAATATTAAATTCATGACAAACTCATGTGCGATTGTCTGCGTCAATTCTTAGTGTTTTAATAGTGATAGTGCCACAGTCAACAGCACATAAAATGACAGCCAGAAATGAAATGCCTAAAATTCTTAAAGTAGTATAATCTGTGATTCATTTGTAGGTCAAAGGGGAAGAGTTTCCAAGTATTAATGGTGTACCTAAAGGTTACACATGAGCTGGCAAATCCAGGAACAAACTGGCCAATATTCAAGGAACAGTGTAGCCTGCTCATCCACATTCAGCTCACATGTCCCATATTTTCCTTCACACCAGATAGATACATGGGAGTTTAACTTACACACAATAGTATATATTTGGTTTGCCATTCAAAGACTACTGGAATAACAACCAAATTGGATGTGTGGAAGTTTTAACGACATGTTTGGTTTAACACCCAAACGAAACAAAACAGGATTAACCTAATGGGAAAGGGGTTGGAAAACATAAGAACATTAAAAATAACTGTCCTTTTGGAATACCAACATCTTCAACAATACAACATGTCATGTCACTAGAAACTATAACTTCCCTACAGTTTTCACTCATCTGGATCTCTGGAAATGTGCCTTTCCTCATCTTTCACTTACCTGCAAGCAAATAGGCCTATTTCACAACGAAAAAGAACTCCAGTATTTACAAGAAATACACAACTCATCTCATTCTAACAAATAACTCCTGAGCTTGAAAATAGATCTATTTGTACATCTCACAGGAATGGAAGACTGTTCCGTGCACTGACAACCTTGTTTTGTATCACAGACACCATGGCACATGAGATCTCCAGATTGGAAGACCTTATTTGACTAGCTTTCATTTTGTTCAGTTTTAAATATTGATCCACCGGTCCACGAACATCATCCTCGAAAACTTCTCAAAATCTTTTATTTTCCCAAGCGGACTGAGCTATGAAATGTCTTGTTGAATACCCCACATAGAGCAAATAACAAAATTAATAAGTCAAAATGTAGACATCTGGCATGAACATCCTATCACTGTAACATAACGAACTGATTTTGTGGTAAAACATACACTAGTGTATGCAACAAAGCAAGGCTGTAAATTTCACAAGCTTAGCTATAGTATAAGTAATAATCCAAATTCTCCTTCTCACCCCCCCCCCCCCCCAACAACAACAACAACAACAACCAACCAACCAACCAACTATATTTAGTGCATACACTGTATTTAACCTTGGGGGAGAAGTCTGAGGCAGTGCAAAGCTTAAAATAAATTAAAACTGCTCCAACACCATATGCAAAGATTTTTGTTGTAGTTAACATGTAAACATGTAGTTCACTGTAAACAAAAAATAATAATTTTGAAGATCGATTTTTAGAAAACTTTGCGAAACTTGGACGTTTTGCAAGTTTTTTCAATCTCCAATGTGTTTATTTTACTTCTCATCCCCACCCCCCCACCCCTCCTAGCCTGACCAACATCGATCCCCAAGCCTTCACTCTGCCTTATTCACAAACACTTGCATCTTGTCCTATACACTCTGCAGACAGGTTCATTGCAAATACAGTCCATAAGTAAAGTGGAGTTGCAGGCCTTGGCGTGTTCTTCAAATGGCGAGGATGGAAATGTCGCCCCCACAGAGGGAGCTGGTGCTGTCGGATGACAGCGACCCCTGGTGGCAGTTCTTGATCAGATTCACAATCAATGCCGTCCAACCCGTCTGGTGGCTGCATGAAAACAAGGGGACCGTGAGACAATTACGTTTGACGTTGTATTGTGTACAGGCTGACTACCCTTCACATTCTGACATTTAGGAGGTACCAGAAGTGGGTCGTCGCATAATGGACGATTAACAACATTTCTTCATGACGTTTGAGTGCTTGAATTAATATATATAGTAACTTGGGGGGGGGGGTGCCCCATCCATTATTTATATACAGAATAATGTTCGAGGTGCTTTGGAGCATACACACAATATAAAGAAATGGATCTCGATATTTACAACAACAACAACAACACACACACACACACACAAGGAGTTCTTCCTCTACTGACCTGGCACCACAGCCTCTGCCAGTTTCACCATGGAAGTACTCGTAGAAGAGGACCAGATCTTTGAAATTGGGATCCTTAGTGTAGCACTCGTCCATTCCTGTGTGTAAGACAGAAATGTGTGTGAACTTTCGTCCCTGTGCGTGAGACAAATATGTGTGTGTACTGTCCAACCCTGTGTGGCACAAATGTATCTTTGTCGCATGTTTTGCCTGTCTCTTCCACGGATCCTCAGCACCTCGTCACGTGCAGTCACAAGTCAGCAAATGCATCTGTGCTGTGTAGGCAAACCCCTTTCCCGAATACTTTTCCCACCGCTTTTTGCTATCTTTTTTCAGTTCCCCAGAGTTCCAACTGATTATAGAAAGATATCAAGCTGTATGATGCTCTCTCTCTCTCTCTCTCTCTCTCTCTCTCTCTCTCTCTCTCTCTCTCTCTCTCTCTCTCTCTCTCTCTCTCTCATTTTCATGCACAAAATTGCTCATTCAAGAGCACCGACGTACCTTAATGATCTATTCCATCATCCCCAAACGAGCCGCTTAACATCTCGTGACACCTTCATTCTTCCACAACCCAGAGTAGACATTTACAAAGGCAGTCTTGCATATTCAGGTGTTTTGATATGGAACTCACTCCCATTACACCTCAGGAACAATACTTCCTTGAAGTCCTTTAAAACTTCCATACGTGATTATCTCTTCCGATAATCTCTTTGCTGTACCCTGAGTACAATGTCGCCTGTACATATGACACGCTGCTACTTGTACCTCAAGACTCATTGAGCAAACAATTGTCGAAGGCATCAACTAAAACCTTGTTCATGTCATTGTTATTATATTGTCCATATATCACTGCCTACTGTTGTACATTGATATACTACTTGATACTTATTGTTATCTTTTTTCTGTTTTCTCTCTCTCTTTCCCCCCATTTATCTAGGATTGTCTATTCATTCTTTACGAGCAAGGACAATTTGTAAGATAGGCAGAAATGCCTAAAATTCCATCCTTGATAAATAAAGAATCAATCAATCAATCAATCAATCAATCAATCAATCTAGCTCTCTCTCTCTCTCAAAACATACACACAAATATTTAATTTTGCTTTCTCCTTTCTCTAACCTCTGCATCCCGTCGCCGATCGTCAACAGAGCATTTCTTTGTTCCTTCTCAGGCTCTCATCCTTTTGCACACCCCAATCTCTACCTCCACCTCCATGCTATCTCAACTCAATCCCATACGAGCGTACTTTTTCTCTCGATCACTATTCATGTTTCATCTTCTCTTTTGATAATCTAGTCTACCTTATGGAAAGCTAGTGAGAAATAAGGCAGACTCACAAGTAGCACACCCCCAAACCATGAGACGATTCTTTCTGGGAGCCATCGATAAGAAAACCACGGGAGACTGGCTCAAGAAAGATTTCCCAACAGGGGGAGATGACCATGTCAAGGGAGATAACCCTATCTCAGACGGTGTACAGCCCATACTCACCGTGACAGGCTCTGCTTCCGAATTTGTCAGGTAGCACTAGGCGAGAGATGCGGCACGACAGGTCACGTGCCACATCGCGCAGGCGCAGGTACTTCCCAGAACCAGTGGGGAACTCGACCTTGAGCGAGTCCTGGTAGTAGTAGTCGTAGCGGTGCAGATTTTCCACCAGCAGGTAGTTCACTGTTCAGTGTGGACAGAAGAGCATCACAAACAGTCACTAAAGAACAAATAAGTGTCTTCTTGTCATAAAATAACAATTGTATTTGGCTCTATTTTGCGAGGATAAAAATCAGCCTTGGTGCTGGAAAGCTGTGGCGCTTTGGATATGATCGACTCTGCCTCCTCCTCTCTCTCTCTCCTCCTCCTCCTCCTCTCTCCTCTCCCTCCTCTCTTCTCTCCCTCCTCTCTCCTCTCTCCTCCTCCCGCTCTCTCTCCTCCTCCTCCTCCTCCTCCCTCTCCTCTTCTCCTCCTCTCCTCTCCTCTCTCCTCCTCCCCTCTCTCTCCTCCTCCTCCCTCCTCCTCTCTCCTCTTCCTCTCTCCTCCTCCTCTCTCCTCCTCCTCTCTCCTCCTCCTCTCTCCTTTCTCCTCCTCTCTCCTCTCTCCTCCCTCTCTCCTCCTCCTCTCCTCTCCTCTCCTCCTCTCTCCTCCTCTCTCTCCCCCTCTCTCTCCCTCCTCCTCCCTCCTCTCTCCTCTCTCTCCTCTCTCTCCTCTCTTCCTCCCTCCCTCTCTCCTCTCTCTCTTTCCTCGCTCCTCTCGTCCTCTCTCTCCTCTCTCTATCTCAATCTCTTCTCCTCTCTCTCTACTCTCTCTCGACACCACAAAATAACACATAACAAACACGTAAAACACAGTACACAAAGAAACACACCTATCTCACTCTACTCTGGCAGATCGTCCTTAGCTGGTCCTCCAACCGATCAAGAGCTAATATTGTTGTTGGTATGCACATGCCAAAAGGGTTTTGTCAGTTCTTGCAATTCAATCACCAAAATTATAGGAGTGTCTAACTCTCGTTGATGTAATGATATGACACTTAATGACCAACCAAATACAAACGACATAGGATACAACCCTAACAGAAAAACGATAAACTAACCCATTAGTTTGATCCCATTTCTATAACCATACCATCAAAAACCACGAGCTATTACTAAAAGCCATAACAAAAATACTGTAGAAAGAATGGGAAACTTGTAATAGCCATATACCATGACAATATAACGATTAACTTGTCTGATAACCAATAACTGACGAATCCAACAAAAAGCACAAACCGAGAAAAAAAAAAAACCATACCTCTTAAACTTACTATAAAAAATCTACATAATACCATCATAGACCCTCATTAAAAACCAGAATAAATTTAAACAAAAAAACAAACCAAACTATAAAATACCATAACCATCCATA
>JAWQFJ010000706.1:0-10000 GCA_034096865.1 Theodoxus fluviatilis | reverse complement strand
ATGCCCCTTGGTAGCCCCTTTGGCGGCATAGGGCCGCCCTTGGCTGAGCTCCTTCAACCTGTAGCCTCTGAGAGCGGCATGAAGCGGGTCCGGCTCCATGTTACTCTTCTAACTGCTTATCAGATGGAGTATGTGGCGCTGCTTGTATTTCGTGATTAGATTTCAAAAGCATGCAAGAGCTCTCACCCATGCACGAACAAGAGTAGAATGCTTCCTCTTTCCCCCCTACCTTCTCCTGCCACGTTGTTGATGGCGTCCACAATGGAGACGAAGTGCTCGAAGAACTTGGAGGCCATGTCCTCGTAGATGGGGTCGCGTCTGGCCAGGATGAGCGAGATCTCCAGCATCAGCACGCAGAAGAAGGCCATCCACGCCGTGGCATCAGCCTGCACACAGTGACACTAGCGTGCACAGCGCATGCATTGCTACCATGCACGCGCACACACATAGATATACACACGTGGACAGAGAGAGAGAGAGAGAGAGAGAGAGAGAGAGAGAGAGAGAGAGAGAGACTCACACCGCGGCGCGCGAGCACACACACACACACACACACACACACACACACACACACACACACAACAAACACATACACACACGCACGCATGCACGCATATGCACACGCACCGACAACTTGATTTCGACCTCACGTCTCGCCTTAACTACGATTCAATATGTTCACGGTTCCTTTCTTTTGAGCGAGCACACCCTGCAATGACTCCATCTCAAGAAACACCTTACTTTTCAAATACGGCTTATCTAGTCACAGAAAGCAAGATTGACAACAATTTAACTTTGTACTTTCATCCCTCCCCTAACAAAATAAATAAATACACACTTCATTCTTGTAGTTTATTTTACTAACTCATCCGATGAGAATTTACCTCTGTCAATCAACGTCAGATAGTTTCATACAGAGAACTAAATCTGTGAGAACCTGAGGAAAAAGTAATTATCTCACCTGAGCCAGGTAGCCACCGATGGGTCCAGGCTTGGAGCGGTCAAAGACGCCGATGTTGTCCAGACCGAGGAAGCCACCCGTGAACACGTTCTTGCCATTGGGGTCCTTCTTGTTCACCCACCTGCAGCCACATCCACTCGTGTGCCACGCAATGGAGATTCAGAGAGAAAGGAGGGGCGAGATGTCTTTTCCTTGGTAGTGGTGGCCGAATCACATGCAGCGTTTTGCAGCGCTACGCGTCCTGAACAAGCCGTTTCACGGCGCAAGCGCTGTGCAGCGCTGCACATTGCTGCGCCTCGTGAACACGCCTTATGTGTGAGTGGCTGCTGTTCTTTCTTTGTTGAGTGCAATGTGTTAATTTCTTTATCCCTTTAATTTTTTTGTCAAAGAAGTAAATTACCCATCACATAGAACGTTGTTATACTAAGAATCACTGAGTCAAAACTACTGTTTTTCAACTTTCTCACTGTACTCATGAAAGCAGGAAAATGAAATGAAGATGTTTTAATTGATCTGATTGGAGGGATCCGTTGCATTTGAGTGAAATAAAACGGTATGTGTAGGTGAAGCAGTAACGCCGAGGACCTGTGTAAAATTTCCAAATGAAGGTGACAACTTGGTGAAGTGAGTGAGGCTACTACGTGATGGCATGGACATTACATTCTTATTGGATCCATGGTGATGGTGAACGTGAAGAGGAAGGCCTTACCAGGTGAAGTTGAGGACGAGCTTGTGAAAGCATCGTGCCAGGAAGATGGTGTCTCTGTGGCCCTTTGACCCCGTGGCCTTGTACACCTTCAGCACGGCGTAAGCGTGCACTGGGGGATTGACGTCTTCGAAGCAAAACTCGTAGGCAGGAATCTGAAAATATCCATGCGTAACAGAAACTGTATTTTTTATATTAAAAGAATCTTCAAAGAACGAACTTAGGGAATTACCCTATAGGTGATCTCTGCTCTTAAAGAATGATGTTCACGTGAGACTAAAAGTCCCGTGCCACTTCACTTAAGTTGATTGTTGTAGAACTAGAAGAGGCTTGGGCAGGAAGAGTTCAGTGAGTGATGTCCATGACTCACAGCGAATTAAAATGTATGATGAGATGGACGTCACTCTTCCGCTCACGTCTGCTTCTCTTGAGAAACGACGCGATGCAGGTTAAGAAAAGGATAACATTATTTCGTGTACGATAGAGTTGGTAATGTGTCAGTTCGGGTGGTTGTGTTGCTTCATCTTCGATTAGCATATTCTTTTTACACACGCGCGCGCGGAACTCAACCTCGCACGCACGCACGCACGCATGCACGCACGCACGCACACACACACACCCTTATTGCGGCACATGGACTGGCATGTCCACTGGGATGTAAGTATTTACTCGTCAGTAATCCTAGGTGTGAGAGACATATCAGCGATCAAGAGTAAACACGTTTAGTTGAAAAACAAAGACAAACAAGGTTTGGATTCAAATTTCAATGAATATTCTGCCAGTTAAATTACATAATCCTATCCGTCCACATGTGTATCACTTAAAAGAAACCACCACTATTGTCACATCAACCGCCAGTATCACTACCATCATCGATACAACCACCACTACCAGCAACTGTACCAGCATCCGTAACAGCATCACCACCACCTCCACTTTCGTCACCAGCTATGACTACCACCTCCATCACGTGTTATCAGCATCACCAGCATCTTAGAAAGCCACCATTACCATCATCGAAACCACTATCACTAACATCGTCATTACTACTACTACCTCCACCACCAGTAGCCTACCAGGGGTGCAGGAATGCATGTACGAGTGTGTAGGCCTACTTGTCAGATGAAATACACATTCCTACCTGCCCATTGGGATACATGTACAAGTAAATATCTGTCAGATGAAATACACATTCCTACCTGCCCATTGGGATACATGTACAAGTAAATATCTGTCAGATGAAATACACATTCCTACCTGCCCATTGGGATACATGTACAAGTAAATATCTGTCAGATGAAATACACATTCCTACCTGCCCATTGGGATGCATGTACAAGTGTGTATCTGTCAGATGAAATACACATTCCTACCTGCCCATTGGGATGCATGTACAAGTGTGTATCTGTCAGATGAAATACACATTCCTACCTGCCCATTGGGATACATGTACAAGTAAATATCTGTCAGATGAAATACACATTCCTACCTGCCCATTGGGATGCACGTACAAGTGTGTATCTGTCAGATGACATACACATTCCTACCTGCCCATTTGGATACATGTACAAGTAAATATCTGTCAGATAAAATACACATTCCTACCTGCCCATTGGGATACATGTACAAGTAAATATCTGTCAGATGAAATACACATTCCTACCTGCCCATTGGGATACATGTACAAGTAAATATCTGTCAGATGAAATACACATTCCTACCTGCCCATTGGGATACATGTACAAGTAAATATCTGTCAGATGAAATACACATTCCTACCTGCCCATTGGGATACATGTACAAGTAAATATCTGTCAGATGAAATACACACTCCTACCTGCCCATTGGGATGCACGTACAAGTGTGTATCTGTCAGATGAAATACACATTCCTACCTGCCCATTGGGATACATGTACAAGTAAATATCTGTCAGATGAAATACACATTCCTACCTGCCCATTGGGATGCATGTACCACTCCCTGAGGAAGAGCAGCAGCTGCTCCTTTGCGAATTCGATGTCGATGTTGGCGAAGGGAATCACGTGGAACCCCAAGTCCCAGGAGGCGTACTGTGGAGAAAGAGAGAGACAAAAGTTGTTACTTGGCAGATGTGTGAACATCTGTAATCAGTAATGGTTTGCGGACATTTCATATGCAGTCATCATCACCTCACAACCCAAACCATTGTGAGACATAGCGGTTGGACCTACAGAATGAATGATCAATTGAAAATATTTTGGAATGAACAAAGAAAAAAACCTAACTAATAAGAAGAGCAATAGAATGAATGTCAGTTATCATCCCAACACCAGAGTCAGGCCAAACTTGTTTAATAAATGCATAGTCCCACGGAGAAATGCGTCGAGAAAACACCCGTATTGAAATAAAACGCACGTGATTTGTAATAGGCCTTCTGCTATGGACAGATTCAGAATGGGTGGACTGACTGACACATAGGCTTCAGACTCAAAAACCTTCAAGTCCTACCTAGTTAGTGCAATGAAAGGTTATAACGAGTGACGACCGAAACACGGAGTACAGGAGTTGTAAGTCGTCGGCTCCCAATAGCGATTATCTTTCGCACCACCCCAATATCACGCCTCAACCCCCACTCTTGTCTTCCTATCCTACGCTGACCCATTCCACTTACTTCAACGAATTTGTGTGTTACAAACAACAGCTGGAACTGAATGAAGACAATGTGAACATGCCACGTGTGTTGCAATATTTAATTTTAAATACACCAACCAAACAAGCAAGCAAACAAACATTCAATGTTTAGGGTTACATTTTGTTGCTTCTCAAGTCCCAGTCTTGTAACAAAAGTTTTTCAATCTTTAATGGCTAGGACTAGCCCAAAGCCAATGATGCTAAGCTCAGCAATTGTCAAGCTCATCCTATCATTTCAACCGTCCGACCCAACGCGTTGGCACCCGACTTGCGGACTACCTTAGTAGGAAAGCGGATCAGCTTCAAAAGGTCATTTTGTCTCCATGGCAACCCTGCTGCCTTTCATTTGCTTACCCAAGGGTACTCCCACTTGTCTGGAACGGAAATGACGTCACGGTTGAAGAGATGGATCCAGTCATGGTTGCGTCCAACACGACGGCAGTTTGGGGGTCGCGGTTGTTTGGCGTCGCCTGTCAACCATTCCTTGATGACGTAGTGGTAGAACTGCTTGCTCCACAGAAGTCCGGCATAGGCCTGACGTATCACCCGACGTTCTACAGCGCTCTTGCTGTCTATCGCCTGGCATAACGGAAGAAAACGAAATGCAAGGCATTGTCCAATGTGTATTTTTTCAGTAGACAGGTGACTCCTCGTTTATTAATCTTTTTGAATTTATATCATACATACAAATACATCAAACACCCACAAAGACACATGCACGCGACTGCGCACGCACATACACACATACTTGGTGGCGTCACAAAGCGAGCAAACATACTGCACGCATACACTTACCACACCCATATATATATATATATATATACACATATATATATATATATATATATGTGTGTATATATATATATATATATATATATATATATATATACACATGTTTATGTGCACACGCACCCATATCCACATTCAACCACTCACGTTCACACGCACATAAACATAACTACACACAAACATATGCACACGTACATGTTATGAAGATTCTGGATCATACGGGAGACTCGGGGCACGGTTGATTTTTGTATATCGGCAAAGAACTTGAGTCAACAAGAAGCGTCACTCTAGTATCTTGTATAGTAAAAAAAGCAGGACGAGATTTTGCTTACGTCACAGGTATTTTTTACGTCGCAGTCACTCACGAGTAATTTTTGCTTACTTCCCTTTAGTTTGGTTGGATCAATCATGAGTAGACGGTGTGGCCTGTGTTGCGCCTTTCATGGCAGTTTTAACACTAGAGCAGTCACCATCAGTTTATTGTCAGTTTGAGAGACTCACTGGCTCATAAAATCGGTAGCTAGAGCATAATCGCTCCAAGCATTGATTTCGCCTGCCATGGCGATCATCATGATCCAACCAAAAACAAGGGACGCAACTCACGCAAACCGCCGGCTAAATCTCGTCCTGCGTAAAATCGCGGAGTGACGCTTCTTGTTGTCTCAAGTTCTTTGATATCGGTCAGGTCATTGCCCTGACCCGCGACCGAGTTAGGCTAAAATTGTCTTGTTGTGTTACGTGACGTCAGTCGATTTTCAGCTCAAACTTTTAGAGAGTGTGCCGCTTCATTCACGAAAGATCTGGAACCTGGGGTTATGTATATAAGGAGCGACAAGACACGACTGACACGAGTCAGACACGAGCAGCAGATGCGACAGAGTTAAGGTGAGAGCTTAACTTGGTAAGGAGCGAGTCCTCTGCGACACTGTGAGTAGAGTGAAGCGAGTACGACGACGAATTACTGTTGGCTGATTTTCATCACTGTGTAGCGATCAGTGCGTGAATAAAGTTTATCGAAAACGACCACCAGTGTTTGTAACTTCGATTTCCCAGCGCAAGCCAGGAGAACCCCCGCACAACAAGAGTAGAGTGCAACATACATATACACATACATTAACGGAAAAAACACAAAAAACACACATACATAGATAGATACATACATACATCATACATACATACATACATACATACATACATACATACATACATACATACATACATACATACATACATACATACATACATACATACATACATACATACATACATACATACATACATACATACATACATACATACATACATACATACATACATACATACATACACATACATACATACATACATACATACATACATACATACATACATACATACATACATACATACATACATACATACATACATACATACATACATACATACATACATACATACATACATACATACATACATACATACATACATACATACATACATACATACATACATACATACATACATACATACATACATACATACATACATACATACATACATACATACATACATACATACATACATACATACATACATATCAAATCACTTTATTGCAGAAAAATTGTACAAATTATTGACAAAACTGCAAATACATAAGCCATACAAGAGAGTTCTGGGTTCCTTCTTAACTCTGTCACATAACTACAATGCCATCAAGCACAACGATAGATAGGCTCAGGGCTATGCACTATTCTGCTGCCCTTGTTCTCCCCCAGTTCTTTCCAACAAAAAGCTTCTTCTTGCCCAGGCACGTCTTGAACCTATCATGACTGACAAGCTGAGATATTTGGTCAGGTTTTTAGCCTGGTGACTGGACAAACCCAGCATCACAAGACCTTTGTGAATCGCCTGTGCACAGTGCCCAGAGATCCAATAACCAGCACCACAACTCTCGTGTAAAAACCGGCTTCATTGAGTGTGAGACACAAAGGCATGTATTTTTGGAATTTATGCTGACAGCATTTATCCACAAAGGTATCAAAAGGGTTGGCAATCTCAATTATGAAGGCTATGGAGTTGAGATGATCCAGCACACACAGATCAGGTTTGCATGGACCTATCACTTCCAAGCCCTCTATAGCGACTTGCTGGTTCTCATAGACCTGACAAAACTCTGTCCACACAGTCTTCTCCAGCTCCTGTCTCACAAGATGTACACACCTATCGTGCCTTTCAATATACAACCCCCTCAGTTTGTGACATCCGTTCATACATACATACATACATACATACATACATACATACATACATACATACATACATACATACATACATACATACATACATACATACATACATACATACATACATATATACATACATACATACACAGAAACACTCACATACCCAGAAATACACGTGCGCGCGAGCACACACACACACACACACACACACACACACACACACACACACACACACACACACACAGAAATACATGCATGCACACACACACACACACACACACACACACACACAAACACACACACAGAAACACACGTACACGCATACACGCACGCACTCACGCACACATACCACCGCAAACACCCTGCACCCCCTCCTTCTCCCTCTCCCCCCCTCTCTCCGCTCCACCCTAGCGCTTCGTCCAGCCACAACAAAACACCTAATTGCCCATCACTTCCTCACATCGTCGTAAAACGCCTCTGCCTCGTTTTTCTTCCGCTGGAAGTGATTCTCGAACTCGGAGAAGGCGCAGAGCGGCGCTTCGTCATAGCGGTACAGCCGGGTCCTGACGGTGGCAGAGGAGTGGGGGGGCACAGTCAGGACGTAGTGGGCTGCAACCTTGGTCCCCTCCTGGTTCGGGTTGACCGCTTCCTTGTCCCCCTGCACCACGTAGTGGTGGAAGGCGTCCTTGACGTAGGGCGAGAGGTTGGGGGCGCCGAACAGCAGTCGGTAGTTGGTCTCGTTCTCCGTGAAGAGCAGCTGCACGTCCTTGCCTTCGGCGTCCACGTCCACCTCCCAGAAGAAATCGCCTGCGTGGTGGAGTGTGTGGGTGGGTGGTTGAGTGGGTGGGTGGTTGAGTGGGTTTGTGGGTGGGTGGGTGGGTGGGAGAGTGAGTGAGTGAGTGAGTGAGTGAGTGAGTGAGTGAGTGAGTGAGTGAGTGAGTGAGTGAGTGAGTGAGTGAGTGAGTGAGTGAGTGAGTGAGTGAGTGAGTGAGTGAGTGAGTGAGTGAGTGAGTGAGTGAGTGAGTGAGTGAGTGAGTGAGTGAGTGAGTGAGTGAGTGAGTGAGTGAGTGAGTGAGTGAGTGAGTGAGTGAGTGAGTGAGTGAGTGAGTGAGTGAGTGAGTGAGTGAGTGAGTGAGTGAGTGAGTGAGTGAGTGAGTGTGAGTGGATAGATGAATGGATGAGAATGGATGAATGGATGAGAATGGGTGGATGGATGAGTGGATGGATAAATGAATGACGTAAGGAGAGCAACAAAGTTTGTGAAATAAATATCTTGAATTGGTGTGGTGGACGTTAGCAGGGAAAATATGTATCCGTAGTTTCTGATGGACGAAAAAATGGATAGACGGATAAATAAATGTGTGAAAGGAAAGAACAACACAGGAAAATGACTGCAGGCACAATTATATGTATGAATGAATGAACTGATAACGAATGAACATATACAGTGTATGTACATGTGCATGTATATATGCTCGGCCGAAAAATAATCAGATGAATGAATTAATGAATGAACAATGATTGAACGAATGACAAATTGGTAGATTGGTGAATGAAAAGGTTGATAAATGAGAGAGAGAGAGAGAGAGAGAGAGAGAGAGAGAGAGAGAGAGAGAGAGAGAGAGAGAGAGAGAGAGAGAGAGAGAGAGAGAGAGAGAGAGAGAGAGAGAGAGAGAGAGAGAAGGCAGAAAACAAGTGGACAGGCCGTTTTACAGAAATTGATGAAAATGGCCGGGGATTACCTAGCACAGGATGTGGAATCAACACTTTGCTGGGCTCTATCGGTCGCAGTCGAGGCTTCACCAGCAAACTTCCCTGTAAAAGCAAAAACACCAGTTCTATGGTCAAGCGCCAAATCAGCCCACTGCAGTACGCATAGACTGAAGCCTTCTTGCTTTTTAAATGGTGGGTCTTGGCCGACACACGGAACGAGGGGAGATAACTCACATCGTATGCGTCGTCCCAGGACCAGACGTTGCGAAGCCACAGCTGGGGCAGGACGTGGATGGTGGCGGGCTCCGATCCACGGTTTATGACGGTGTAGCGACACAGTACGTCGTTTGGGGTGGTCTTACAGTACTCCCCCACCACGTCCCAGTAGAGATCGTTGTCGAAAACGCCTGAAGAGGAGTTTTTTAAAAATCAGTCATTTGGTGGTTTACACGTGTGCCTGCAACTGTGGGTGCTGAACTCGAAGCTGCAAGGGTCTTGGTTACTTGTACTTGTACTTGTAAGATGCTTGAGGCCGTTTAAGGCCTGTTCATCCTTCCGGATTCGTCTTCGTTCTAACTTTTAGGCATGCATGGTGGGATCGAGCCCTTAATTAAGTTACAAAAAGTAGCACTCTGGTTCGTAAATAGATCGAAGGGAGGTCTGACCAATGGGCGTCTAACCTGGCCTTAAAGCCATTCACAGACGGTGCAGTCACGACCTGGTCGGGCAGGCTGTTCCAGATGTTCACAACCCTCTCGCTGAATAAATTTCCTCTGACATTGAGTCTGTAGCGGGGCTTGTCTAGCTTCATGCTGTTGCCTCTGGTGTCTCTACAAGTGAAAGGGGAGATCTGGGGGCGCTGTGTCCGGTAGATGCCATGTAGGTACTTGTAATATTTACAGTCGAATGTTATATACACGTATCTTTGGAAAAGATTC
>JAWQFJ010000705.1:0-32084 GCA_034096865.1 Theodoxus fluviatilis | reverse complement strand
AAGTGTGTCAATGGAAAAAGAGATTTTAAACTGTATTTGATAATGGAGAATTTGAATTTATACCCCTCTTTTTTAATAACATTTACTCATCCCTGTTATTAACTCTTTGCCTCTCATGAATCTCTTTTACAAGGGCATACTGAACTAATCTGAAGTATCTTTCAATATGCCTATTTAACTTAGTGTTTACTACAGGCTTAAGCTTTTTTTACACTGTATTTTGGCCCTTTTGGAAAGTTGTCCAAAGATCTTGCATGGTGTGCAAATACCATATTGCCTCAGAATTCCAGTGCAAATTGTTAAAAATCCTTGTCTGTGAGAAGATGCTTCCATGGCACAGAGTGATGGATGTTATGTGATGTAACCCGACTTGCATTCATTTTGTGTGTGGCAATCCAGAATTAGTGGACCAGTATTGCTTGCTTTGTCAGTTATGGTTTATAAACCTCATCATTTGAGTTACTTGATGTGCAACTGTAGAATTAGAAAGTTTCACAAAACTTTTCCTGATGAACTAGTGTTGAAACACTAAAGTGTGCTGCATCTTCTGCTTTATCATGTAAGAATTGCCTTATGAAGACAAATAATTTCCTAAACATCATCCAAACATCATAATTTTATATATGAGAGAGAGAGAGAGAGAGAGAGAGAGAGAGAGAGAGAGAGAGAGAGAGAGAGAGAGAGAGAGAGAGAGAGGGGGGGGGGGGGGGGGGGGGGCACTTTGCAACCGCTCAACTACTCAATGACGATGGCGTTAAAATTGAATGCAGTTTTACGATCTATCAACCGTTGAACTTGAAGGCCATTTTATTTACTAATGAAATAAATCACTGAAGCATGCTGAAGCAACAAGAAGCCGAGTCGTGATTTCCCTTGTAATTCGTCTCATACGAATCGCACAGGGAAATGCGGTGGGTCTGTGTTAACTCCATCCACTTACACCTTTTCTTTGAACCGACTCAAGCGAAGACGTCTGCACGTCGGTCGGCATTCGCCATTGAGCTACTTCGACCTTCCTTCAAGTTTCAACAAAGAAAATTGTCCAGGTGACTGTAATGCCGCCGCAATTTTGTGTCCTTGCGCAGTTCACACGCTTACCCCATCCAAAGTACCTCTATCGTCTATGCTGCTTGCTAAGCACTCTGGCTTCATAGCTTCGAGGCACATCGAAAATGCGATTATGCGCCCCTGATAGCGAGGCCCTGATTATCATTCTTGGCAAAATAATCAGCCAAATGCAGTCTCAGAACGGTCAACTGTACGTAAACGACACTTATTTCTCCATTGTTACGTCGCAGTCTTTATTTCCTACGTGTACGTGGTACTCCTTTGTCTGCGCAACGGTCAAGCATTCGTACTAGAGGCTCACGTGATTCACTGGCTCGCCCGACCAGACAGTCAGCCATCTTGTCGAATTGCTGCGGTGCATGGCGGTCTAGATCAGCTGAATTTTGGGTAAGTTTACCCAGTGTTCATTTGGAAGTTGGTCTTGAGAACTGTGGGAAGGGTTGGAGAGATGAGCGAGGATAGTGCGAATGATGACGGTTGCTTATTCGGTCTCGTTTGTTATAGATAAGTCGTAGAAATAAAACACTGGATATCGATGGGCATAGTTGCAGGCGTTTTCAACATGGACGTGCGTCACCATGAGTGCTGGTCTCGAACATGGCTCAGTTCTTAGGAAATATTTGATGCAGCTTTAAGTTAACGGGAATGAACTCGTGTATCATCGACGTATCTGCTCTATTTTACTTTTGTTTTCATTCAGCTGATGAAATAATTTGACAGTCGGAAATAACGTATCGTTTCAACCTGCGGCTTTCAGTCGTTGAAACATTTCGAAAATGCATGAAACTTGACCCAGATTTTCCATTTGAATTTAGCCAATATTTCGGCCTGATCGTGGTACAAAACCTTCATTTATATATGGAGATGTGGATGCAATGCGAAACGCCTTTTAATTTATATGCGGTCATCTAATCTAATAAAGATTCGATTCCTTTTGTATTCTGGACAGTTATGTGCTCGGTTACAATTCCTCCTTTCCATCGAACAGTAATATTTACAGCTGGTAAAGCGTGTTCGAGATGGGGAAAGCAGTATCAAAGAGGGAGATGTAGCTGCAATCCGAGACATTGATGCGTGAAATGATCAGTGTTTTTTCATTTGAGCCTTTGAACAAATGCAGTTCTGTCACGCATACCACGGAAAACGAGCAGTAGCAAATAACCACATGTGGCACTCCCAACTCATTTCTGTGTAATTTTGCCTTTTCTGTTTAAATGCTATGCAATACTTTTGCTTGCAAACACGTAAATTAGTGGGAGAACCTCTTTCTAGAAAGTAATGACTAATACTTAGTCTAATTTTTACAAAGTTTCAAATAAATCACACAAACATCTTGCATAGACTGATAGAGTGTAGTAACTAGCAGACTGGTCATCAGAAATCCCACAGATGCTGTTTTGGCTTGGAATTCCAGGCAGCATGATTTGTTTCTTTTGGAATGACTAGTAGAAAATGGGCCAATGACTTCCCATGTCAGTGCCTTGTAAATTCCAGGCAGAATAAATTCCCCTCCCAGGAGTTAAACTAAAGGGTGCTTGTGAGGGCAGCGATTGCACTGGGTGCTGGACGTTTCGCCCCAATTGCGACATTCGGAACGTCGTTTAGCTAAGATCCGGCCGCATTAATGTATCTGCGTCTTGCTCGGCGGTACTGTACTCCATGCACCTTAACGGTGCGCGTGATTAGGGTGTAATTTTAAGCTAAACGACGTTCCGAATGTCGCAATTGGGGCGAAACGTCCATGACCCATTGCACTTAGTAGTTAAATAACCCTTTTGTGTGACCTCAGCCAGTGTTCTGTGGGAATATCCCCTATGGTGTGGATGGTACTAGTACCTAAATGTGTCCTATCTGCCTGTGGGCATGATTGTCATCAGGTCTCAGTAATGGATCAATCAAGTAGCTCAGTGGTCAGAGGTTAATAATGCAAATGGCCATCAAATGTACTGGCCACTTTATATCCTGACAGGCACTGGGATCATGACCCAGGTGACCCCCACCCCTACAACATGCCAAAGCAAAACCAAAACGTATTTACAGGAACTTTGCTTCCCTTCCAACTTGTCTGCAATATAGACCAGTTCCTGGCAGCCCACCCCCCAGTGCTCTCCCCTCTTGCATGAGTACACCGTCAGCCCCTCAGTCTCCTCTCGAAAGTTGAAACCATGTCTTTTTGACAGGCGGAGATAGGCAAGCATGCTTTGGGGTTGGAAGATGTGTGAGGTGCAGTGTCATGGTTCTATCCCTGGGACAGGACATATCTGGGCTTCATTAAATGTCAGGGCAGAAACATTTGTAGATACAGGTCCTCCTCAGAAGATTGTTAATGACCTCACTTCTCTGGAAATTAAAAACTAATACCTTTAACAGCAAGGGAGGCAAACTGTGGCAGGTAAACATTGTTCCAACGTGTCAACCAGTGCTGAGCTAGTCATCCATGTCAAGCAGGAGTCAGTCTGCAGATCTGCTCTTGTGGGAAGCATAATGGGTTTTCTGCTCAATGTTCCTGTAGGTTTCCAAGCTTCTAGTGCAACGTGCACCTGTGCCTTATGCAGGGTGCTGTACTATTGTTAACTGATGGTGAAGAATCTTACTCAGATTGTGCTGTACAAAAAGGTGAAAAGGGGGTGGTTGCCAGGGTCGGACTGACACTAAAGAAAAGTGAATCCTGACTCTAAGTCTGCCTAATTGTTTCTTTCTTGGTGTTTCTCAGCAGTAAAAAGGGCCATTTACTCTCCAGCATTTGTGGTCCGGGTATGCTCCCTGGTTGGAGTGGTCATGTCTGGGTGGATGGGCTGCCACCAAGGAGTACTATATGATAGAGTACTCCTTGGCTGCCACTTAAAGCTGCCACTAGCAGCCCCTGGCAGCAGACTTGCCATTGGACACATTAGTGTCAGGATTCACATTCCCTTTGCTGTACAAATGATTGTAAAGATAAGTCCTCCCCCCCCCCCCCCCCCCCCCCCCCCCCAAAAAAAAAAAAAGAAGAAAAAGAAGAAAAAAGTTGTGGTTATAGTACCTGACCAACCATTTCATTTTCTGCCAACCCGAAACTTTTTTTGATCATGCCAAAAAAATGGAGGGGGGTGGGGGTGGAGGTGGAACAAATGGGTGGTAATCACAGTGCAAAACTGCTGTAGTGACATCAAGGAATGGATGTCAGCCAATCACCTCAAACTCAATGAAGACAAGACTGAAGTGATTCTCATTGGTAGGGAAAATAGCAGGCAAATGATCAGAGGCACACATATTAAGTAACATAGCGGGGGCAAACATAGCATTTGCCACAAGTGCGAAATATCTCGGGGTCATGTTAGATCAAAACTTGTCACCAGACCCCCAAATTCGTAAAATCGTCGCCTCAGGCTACATGCACCTACACTGCATGTTGAGTATCAAGGATTGTCTGACTGAAAAGACCGCAGCAGCCCTGGTGGTGACCCTTGTGCTGTCCCATCTTGATTACTGCAACAGTCTGCTGACTGCTGCAACCAATGGTCAATTGCAGAGACTTTAGCATCTTCAGAATTCTGCAGCTAGGGTAGTGAAATGATTGCCGAGGTGGGCTCGCATAACCCCTGTGCTCAGTGACCTTCATTGGCTTCCAGTTCGCCAACGGGTGGAATTTAAGACCCTCTCCATCGTGTTTAAGTGTAAAACTGTTGCAGCCCCAACCTACCTCAGAGAACTCCTTAGACCTCACAACCACACAAGGAGTCTCCGTTCCTCAAACAAAAGACTCTTGACTGTCCCATAAACAAGGTTACGGAGCTTCGGTGACTGCTCCTTCAGTGTTGTTGGACCGAGACTCTGGAACCAACTTCCTGAGGATCTAAGGGCTAGTCCATCCTTGGGCGCCTTTAAAACTGGCCTCAAAACTTTTTAATTTCGTCTTGTCGTGCCATGAGCATGTTTATCATGATAATGGCGCAGTAAAAAATGAAACTACATACAAAATGCATGTACATAATCAATGTACTGTGTGCTGTCCTATCTTCCCAGCTTTATGAGCACTTGGGGAATCCATTATTTAAGTGTTTTTTTTATAAAGAATGTTTTAAAGTAAAGATCGATTGTGATCTATGTTTAATCTGACCTCTTCTATTAATTAAATTAATAAAGCTCAAGCCGACCTACCCACAACTATTTTATCTTTTGGCCTAATGCACAGTACCACTGAAGTAAGGAACTACCGTGAGTCACAAAATAACTCTCGTCAATACAGCAGGAAATCAAGCAGGCAGGTGGGTGGACAGAATCTCAGTCACATGCATCTAGCCCTCTGGCAGTTATTCTGTCAGTGAATTAATCAGGTGATTGCTTGTGCGCTTGCTAGCACACTTTGCTCTCTCACTGCTCACTCACTCATACATTCCTGGTATATTTGCATGTGGCCACTGCTGCTCCTCCTGGTAATGTTTTGCTTTGCTCAGACTCATGAGAAATCATTCTGGGATGTCATCCCTGGTCATCACAACACTGCATGCAGCTCTGAGTATCTGGTCTCACTCCTTGGTAGGAAAGGCAGTAAGGGCTAGGGGTAAAAAAAGAGAGAAAAGACTGTGGTTAATGTAACATGGACACACACACACAGACACACATACACGCACACACACACACTCACACACACCAACCACCACATATGCATACACACATACACTCATGCCAACCACCACATATGCATACACACATACACAAGCATATGCGCACACAAACACACACCAACCCACACACATGTACACATACATGTACATGCATCCACGCGCATGCGCGTACACACACACACACACACAGGTCTGACCTGGGAAAAAAATTTAAGGAGCCTAGATTGAGACTGCACTTGAATCAATGAATGGGCAAGTGAATGAATGGATCAACCAGCTAACCAATGAACATAACCCAGCCGAATCTAATGCAACCCTTTTCAACCCAATCTAACCCTGCCTGATCAATGACGCATCCGACTAATTTATATGTTTGGTTTGTCTTCCTGCAGATAGCCATTGGAATCAAGGCAAGCAATGGACACGTTGGAAGTGGATCCTGGAGTGCTGCAGGTACAGCTGGCCTGCATCAAGGAAGAGGTGGACGACGATGGGGAAAGCATGTCCTCGCTCACTGCTGCTGAAGGAGACCTCTCCCACGAGGTCCACTCTCTCACCAACACAGATGGTCTGGTGGGCGATGACAACGACACCCTCCCCTCGGCCATCTCCAACAGCAGTGAGGACGACGACCCTGGTGTTTCAGTTGACCCCTCCGCCGAGGGCTCTGTGGTCAGCGTCATGGACGACGGGAGCGTGAGCAACTCCTCTGCCTTGGAAGCTGTAGCCGCCATTGGCAACGCCATCCCTGTCACCTCAGAGCAGGTCATAGGCCTGCTGCATGTGCTGCAGGCTGGAGAGGTAAGGGGTGAAACACCACATGAGGTTCAGTTGTTGTTTGGCTGTTATGTTCAATGACAGGTGACACGGTTTCTGATTCCCGTAGAGTCTATAAGTATCTGTACCTTTTCAGAAACTGACGACAGGTAAAAAACCCAGGCAAAGGTACAAACTCCATTTTGCATTGTGTAAGGTGTTTTGTTTGCAATAAAACCATTGGGTCCTTTCTTCCCTCATATGTTTGCAGATGGTCTGTATGTTTTCTTTCTATAGTGTGCTGAAGACCAATTATTGGCAATATTTACAACACAAGGTGTACCCTTCATGTAAAACCTCAAAGCTAGATGGCTCCATTTATTCTTGACTACAGTACATGATTTTTGACTCACATGCGAAGCAAAAGTGAGTCTATGTACTGAGCCGTGTCGTCCGTCCGGGCGTCCGTCCGTCCGGGCGTAAAAAACTTAAACGTTGGATTTTTCTCGGAGACTATTAAGTCTATCAACACCAAATGTGGCATGATGGTGTATGATGACAAGGCCTCAAAAAACATACATAGTGACTTGACCTTGCTTCAAGGTCAAGGTCACAGGAGCCATAAATGTGGTCTCAAAAACAGTCATTTTTCACATTTTCCCAATTTTCTCCCACGTTATTGAGAATGGCGACCTTAGCTACAAGTGGTATATAGGTCAAAGCAAGCCCTATCTATTGATACCAGTTTGGTTGACCTTGCTTCAAGGTCAAGGTCACAGGAGCTCTTCAAAGTTGGATTGTATACATATTTTGAAGTGACCTTGACCCTGAACTATGGAAGATAACTGTTTCAAACTTAATAATTATGTGGGGCACATGTTATACTTTCATCATGAGACACATTTGTTCACATATCATCAAGGTCAAGGTCACTTTGACCCTTATGAAATGTGACCAAAATGGGGTAGTGAACCACTAAAAGTGACTATATCTCATGGTAGAAAGTGCCAATAAGCACCATTGTGCTTCCTATGTCTTGAATTAACAGCTTTGTGTTGCATGACCTTGGATGACCTTGACCTTGGGTCAAGGTCACATGTATTTTGGTAGGAAAAATGTGTAAAGCATTTCTTTGTGTATGATGTCATTGGTAGGTTTAGTTGTTTGACCTTGACCTTGAAGGTCACCTGAAGGTCAAGGTCATATAAAGGTCAAGGTCAAGCATGTGAGTCGTATGGGCTTTGCCCTTCTTGTTTAATTCAGAACATGATAAACCGCTGACTGTACATGTATATGATCTGAAACCCTGGGTAAAAAGAGCCCACAATGGAATGAAATTGTGGACATTTTCTGCATAGAAGTCTTTGTTGGGTGTGATGGGTGAGATAACATGGATAGGTGAAGGTGTTTAGGTGAGTGGCTCTTGCGTTGAAACAGCTTCATCATCGCGGAATGTTTGGGGGGAAATGTAGAGGGGAACCATGTGTGAGTGACGGGGGGCGGACTCTGCAAGGTGTTGATAATTGCATATGGCAGCTGCCACCAGGTGGCCTCATGAGACTGAAACAGTCTGTGAAGTGGGAGTGTGCAGTGTTGGATAGGAAGGTATTCTGCAGCATCACATGAAGATAAAATGTGCAGTGTGGAATGCAGTGCAAGACTGAAATTCTGGATGAGGAATGAGACAGAAAGTGAAAAGCAGGAGACAGAAAGTGAAAAGAAGTGATGTGCTGTGTGAAAATGCCATGGACAGTTGTTATCCATAATCCTCTTTGTGGTGATATTTTCAAAATTCTGCCATACATACTCTATGCAAAAGCCTATTCATCCAAATGTGTAAGGAAGATTATAGGGCCGAAACACTCGGCGACGGGGGCTCTTCCTCTGAAGACCGTCTTCTGCTTCGCTCCGTAGGGAGTTTCTAGCTACTGTGGTGATATTTTCAAAATTCTGCCATATATATTCTATGCAAAAGCCTATTCATCCAAATGCATTGTGAAACAATGCATTGAAAGTCATTTAACAAGTTTAAAAGGTGGGGTTTTAACTTTTATGGATTGACGTGGAACCATGTCTGGGTCTTAAACTGCTGTCCATGTTACCTGGTGTCTGTAAAAATTGTCTTCAGCTTTCTTCATCATCTTTTCTGCTGAAACAGCAGAAAGCAGCCAAGTGCAGATTAGGACAGAGGGCATATTCCTTTGCTGGGCCTCTTGTCTGCAATGCCGTGCCCATTAAACTCAGATTACGCTTAAAGCTGGATGCATTTAGACAAGGTCCAAAATAGAATCTCTTTGCCAAATGCTACAAGTGACTCCTGATATGTATACATTGCAAGTGATCAGTAGGAGTCGGAACCAGAGCTATACAAATGATGATGATGATGATGATGATGATGATGATGATGATGATGATGATGATGATCATAATAATAATAATAATGTGTGGATTTATAAAGCGCCTTACCAATGAGTTAAGACATGCTCCAGGCGCATACATACACAACCATTACAATATACAATAACAGTCAATCACCTCAAGCACAATTTAATAAACTTAATAACATAAGAATCAGACATTCACTTCAGACATTCGACAAACTGATGTACAGCGTCACCGTTAAACCATGAAACTGGGGAGAGGGGGAGGAGAGACAGGA
Source organism: Theodoxus fluviatilis (assembly GCA_034096865.1). Lineage (NCBI taxonomy): Eukaryota > Metazoa > Mollusca > Gastropoda > Cycloneritida > Neritidae > Theodoxus > Theodoxus fluviatilis. The sequence continues at coordinate 22,994 of JAWQFJ010000705.1, read as the reverse complement.
GGGGGGNNNATGATGACGCCGACAACTCCCATTTCTGGCTGCAGGGGGATTGTGTAGGGGAGGTGGGGCATGGCCATCAGGTCAGCATCGCCATGACATTGCCCGAGGGAACCTTGCTGTCCAGTGGCCATACTATCCAAGCCATCACCATGCCTGATGGCAGCACCGCCTACCTGCACCCTCCTAAAGGTTTGCCATCTGTCTGTATTCCTGCATGTCTTTGTCTCCTCTGTCTCCCCCTCTCTTTTCCCCTTGGGATCAACATTCCTGTATCATCTGTACTCTCCTAAAGGTTTGCTGTCTGTGTTCCTGCCTGTATGCCTCTGTGTTTCTTCTGTCAAACTCTTTTTCCCTTTGGGTAAACATTACTGTGTCGTCTGTACTCTCCTAAAGGTTTGCTATATCATTATATGTCTGTGTTCCTGCCTGTCTGCCTCTGTTTCCCCCCCCCTCTTTTTTTCCCTTTGGGTAAACATTACTGTAACCTCTGTACTCTCCTAAAGATTTGCTGTCTGTGTGACCGTTTCCATTGTCTCTCACCATTAAGTTCATCAGCAACCCCTTCTAAAGAGGAGTTTGTCCTCTCTCTCTCTCTCTCTCTCTCTCTCTCTCTCTCTCTCTCTCTCTCTCTCTCTCTTTCTCTCTCTCTTTCTTGCTGCATTTCTATTTTGACCCTCAGCCTGTGTATTTGTCTCCCTCCCTGCTTCTATTTGGAACCTCCTAAAGATTGGCTCTCTTCATGTGTCTCTTTCTATTCCTGTTTCTCCCCCCCCCCCCCCCCCCCCCCCCCTCCCCCACTGTCTCTTGCTGTGCCTATCTGTAGCCTCTACAATTTGGTTTGTCCCCTGTTTGTCACTATCTCCTGTATCTCTGCTACTTCAGCTTTTTCCTCCAACTGTGTGTTTGTCTCTATTCCCATATGCTTCCTTTATAGGACTGGTCTGTCTCTGTCCATGTCTATGATCTTCATACTTTATATTCCCTTGGAATAAATTCTTCTCACTTCATTGCTTCTGTACCCTTTCCTGCCCTAAATAAGGCTGAAAGAGAAAATAGTTGTGGTTATGATATTATAGAAAACATTTTTTTAAGAAGAGGTTAAATTGAACCTGAATGAATGTTTCTCTTTTGATGAAAACACTTTTTTACACTTAAAGAGTGGATTCCTCCAATGCTCTTAGGCCAGGGAAGATGGGTCAGCATGCAATTTGTTGTTTAGTGTCATTTTTTTCTTCTTAAATATTTAAGTCTTTTATGAGTTGACCAAATCCTACTTGTCAGTGGATTAATGTTTTTATTACATACTCTTGAAAAAAAATTGCAGTCACATTCTTGTGGTTTTGAATTGTTGTTCTTGGTCATTGTTTCTTCAGACACTTGTTGGCCATGTTTCCTGTTGCTGTTCAGTTTTGAGTCCACTGTATTGTTTCCATCTTTGGGACATGTATGGAAGTGAGATGACTGTTGTGGGGGATGTTTCAGATGGCAGCTTCCTGGCTGGACAGGGGCTGACCCTCGTGGATGGCCGGACTGCCATCGTCCAGGGACTTGGAAGTGACAAAGGTTGGTGGGGTCTCTCGTCTCTCGGTGTCTTTTTGAAGTGTGACTGTTGAAGAGCTAGCTCAGTCTGGAGTGTTTTATTTCATCATTGAAGAGTGGAGTGCCGGGGTCGGTTGTACAGAGTGACTGAAAGAGAATAAATGACAAGCAACCGATAATTATTCTTTCTTGAGCCCTCATCGGCTGCAGAACCACCCCCAAAGGGCCCTTTTCAGGGCCCCATCGACTCAAGAAAGAATAGTTAGCGGTTGCTCATCATTGAACACAGGGTGTTTTGCCTTCTGTTAGTCCTTTGTAGGCATTTTTCTTCATGGAGGACAACCCGTTTTGTTTTGTAATGAGTTTGTTTTTTCATGGAAAAAGCATAGTGGCTTTGTATTGTGCTTGTTTTCTCATCTCAAACCCAAAATAATGCCCTCTTGTCTTGATAAAATATTTTTTTAACGTGCTGTGAAATTCTCTTGCATAATTTGTGATCATTCTGAATTGTTGTCTACATGTATATATATGGTTTTGTAAAAACTAAAATTATGTATCATCTCATTGATATGTTCAACTGAACATGCTGCATACATTATCGTCTTAAAAAATTGTCTTGGTATTTTTGCCTTCTTTATAAAAAAATTGTCTTGATATTTTTAAATGGTTATATTATCTGTCTACAGTGATGTCGTTCTGACTCTCTTTGAAGTATTGCAAGAGTGATTAAATGATCAAAAGAATGTCAGTGTTTTTGAGCCGATGTTGATGTGTTTCATTCACAGAGGGCAGCAATGACAGTACAAAACTGTTTGACGGCCAGTCCATTCAATTTGAGGATGGAACCACTGCTCTGCTTCAGGCAGGCAAGAGTGCACGTGAGTTTGATTCCTGGTCTGTGGCAGTCAGAGAACAGATGGCTCGCATTGTCACATGGCAGCTGTGTGTAGGCTCGCTATGGCTTGCAGCTGCAGGGCTGTTAAAATCTGCCTGTCCTGCTCAGCCTCTCTCATTAGATCACCATGGAAATGCAGAACATGGCTTTGTGCATCTTTGGGCGTGTTTGTTTGGCCCAAAATCTCGAGAGAATCACGAGGGCTAGGCGTTGCCTACGTTCCTCGCTCATAAGTACGCACTCGCCGTGAAGGCGGGAAGCCAAGGGAGGTCCGGAGCTCCCTCGATCCTTCCTGCTGCAGTGACCCGGATGAGCCAAAATGGCGGAGACAGTGCGAGTTGTGCTGGTGTTCGGAGAGAACAGTGCCTGTAATATGCTTCTCGGGGTTCGAGAATGGAAAAGTGCACATACACGGAAGTATTTGCTATTCGAGTGTTCATTTGTATATATATAGAGGAGTAGGTGTATTGGGTATTTCTGGACATACACTGCAAAAAAAAAATTATCGCTTGCAGTATACATACGCTCTATGAATTATGTCCCTTCCCTGTATACATGAATTATGTCCCTTGAATTGATCGAAATGAATCGAGGCCTCACATTTTCAACAAAAATGTCTACAGTTGAATACAGGTTGCTTTTTGTCATTGAAAAAGTTCCCATGCCATTCTATATGACACAATGGTGTGTTCTATGAAGTGAAAAACTGATGTGATATCTGAATCGTCAGTTATTTTGTCTATCTGCAACTTCTTCACCGACTCTGGTGCCAGGACGCAGCCATGTTGTTCGGCCTTGCAGGATGATTGGCCGTTTTTCTAACTGTAGGAACGTCTCACTCGCCCTCGACTAGCCATTCAGGGAGAATCGCGAGATTTGTGGCCAAACATACGCGCCCTTGGCTTTACCTTGGCATGGAAGGAGATTCTAGGTGATCTACTGGATGCCAGAAAAGGTGGAGGAAAATTTGCTCTCCAATTCAATGAAGTGATCATACTTTTTGACTACCTCTGTGTAATTTGCATCTCCTGCAGACAATCAATAACATGGGAAGTGAGCACAGCACACTCCTCTAGAACTGTCTGCTCCATGCCTAGATTGGCTTGGAAGGGAATGAGGTATTGCATCATAGATCTATTAGGAAAAGGGAAAAGAAGGAAGAATGTGCATGCTGGTTTTCTCTGTTTGTGGCAGTTGGAGAGAGTTTCCGAGCCATCACCCTGGATGATGGGACCACTGCCTACATCACCAACTCCAACAACGCTGACTCTCTCTTTGGGGATGCTGCCTCCCTGGATGGCAGCACACTCAGTCTGGACCAGCTCACCTCTGGGGTACGGCACCGTCTCTTGTAGACATTGTGTGTGATAAGGCTCGGCTCACTAGTCAATCATCCTTTCTCTTTATGGATTCGCTTTATCAGTACAGCTTGCAAGACGGTCACTATCCCTTGACAAATTCACCTTTACCATACAGCATCATCATCCTTTAAAAATTGTGTTGCCATTTTTCATTCTTCACAATTCAGTCATTATCCCCTCACCAGATCACCTCTATGGTACAGCACCATTCTTCAGTAGAAGTTTTGTTGTCATTTTTCATGCCTCACCAGTCAGGCGCTCTTCAACGGTTCACCTTTACCATACATCACAGCCTCCCTGCAGAAATTCTGTTGTAATTAGCTGTGCTTCACAAGTCAGTCAGTCTCATCTCGCAGCAGCTTGCTTCTACAGTACACTATTGTATCCATGTAGAAATTTTGTTCTGAACAGGAGTGGTTCTTTTCACCAATTCACCTCTGTAGTACACTACTCCCAATTTAGGCCTGTTTCTCCCGACCTCCCGATTAGGCTTCGAATTCTCCCGATTTGGCTTAGAATTTTTTAATTCTCCCGATTTCGATGAACGGAACCTGCAAAAAACGGGGTTTTAGACACGTAGGCTGAGTATGCCTTCCGTTAGGGCCCCCCCCCCCCCCCCCCCCCCCGCTCTCACATTTCGGCTGAGCTCCGAGCGCTCCTATAGGCTCGTTCCCCCCCCCCCCCCCCCCCCCCCCCGCTATCACGTTTCGGCTGAGCTCCGAGCGCTCCTAGAGGCTCGCTCTTAAAACCCCCCCCCCCCCCCCTTTGAGCCCCCACATTGGGACTTCACTGTGTGTTCAGACTGGGTCCCCCCATGGGTTGGGGGGCAGAATAGACCCACCACATCCTCCTAGGCAATTCATAAGAGGTGAATACCTAGGGACATCGTGACTTGATTTGCAGTTACTCTAAACTGTTTTAGTGATTTTTGTGCCCAATGGCCCCACATAGCCTACAAAGGCTGATAGGCCATAAAACTCACTCCCTTTCTCACTCACTCACTCACTCACTCACTCACTCACTCACTCACTCACTCACTCACTCACTCACTCACTCACTCACTCACTCACTCACTCACTCACTCACTCACTCACTCACTCACTCCATTCAGACTGGGCCTCTGTGTCATTGCAGACTGTCCTGAATGGAAGCTTAAGTCGCCTGACGGGGGAGAAGCAGCTGAGCCTGGGGGATAAGGCGTTCAAGTGTGCCTACGAAAGCTGCGGCCGTCTCTACACCACCCTCCACCACCTCAAGGTGAGTAGGCCTTCTGTGGCAGGTTTATTGGTTGATGGGAATATTTCTGTCCGGTCTCACACATATTTCATGCCATCTGATTGCCACCCAGGTTTCAAATGTAATGTCAGGGCATCCAAACACTGTTGGCATAGTTTCCTTGTAAACATTAAAATGCTGTCCTCTCAAGATTGTTTGATTGGAAATGAAATGATTTCAAATTACAATTATCTTTCTTTTTTTCATGTGTGGTCTGCTTTGTAGGTTTTATTCTGATGATGTTGATGACTGATGATGACAGCAGTGATACTGTTGATGATGATGATGATGATGATGATGATGATGATGATGATGATGATGCACCAAGAGTGTTAACCATTACATCAGAATATCAACAAGATATATTTTACAACCGTTAATTTGAGTTTAATATGTTTAACCATGGAAATTGCTTGGGAGGCACCTGAATGAAGTCAAGGGGCATCATTGGATTTTCTTATCAAGTGCTTGTGCAACAGTTTTGGTGGAAAACTCTTTGATCATGCTGCTAAGTAGGTTGCGGCAGACCCCCTGATAACTCACCATCAATGCGTAAAATCGCCTATTTTTGGTCTTTTTCCCATGACGATGTTTCAGTCACTAATGCACCAATTTTTGCCAAACAAATATCAAATTGAAAAACTATCTTTTATCTTTAAAATACTGTTGGTTTTGTTTGAATTGGTTGAATGTGTACCTCAAGCCATTTAAAACAAAAACCCATGTGTTGCGCAGCTCGCGTCATTTTGGACCGACATTCCCGCAGCGCTGCGTGTGTCAGATTTTCGGATACTTGTTTCGCGGCCTTTGCGTGAGTTTTACATGGGGCCTACACACCTATATTTAGTATCAAAGTGTTCACGGAAGAATGAGGTTTTTAAAAATGTAAGGCGGCGTTGTCTTCTAATTGAAAAGAATGAGCGTAAAATCGAATTTTCTACAAAAGCCGATGATTTTTCAACGATTTTGAAGAAAATAACAAACTAAAGCGCATCCTAACTACAAGAAAAATGAAGCCGAATGCATACCCTTTCGAATGATGTATTAGGTTAATGTATTAATTACTTGTCCTTGTCACGCAATCCGATCAAAACGAAGCGATTTCCCGCGATTTTTGCAAGTCGACTCGCACAATGGCGAGCGAAGAATGTGACGGTGCGGATGCGATTTCGACGGCCAAATCAACTGAAATCGGTAAGTTTGTTAGGTTTCTGTTTCAGTTTATGCTAGAAAATCATTTAGGAAGATATTTATTCCATTATTTTGCACATATTGGGAAAAGTGTTGCAGAAGTCGGGACTTTCAGCGAGTGCTACATAGGCGCGAAGTTCGAAAAACCGGAAGTGGCAGTCACTTCGATAAAATCCACCTTTTCCAGGATTCGCACATATTAATAACACAAAATAATAATGTAACACGAAAGATTAAAGTCTTTCTGAGTTGTCTATTTTATTTTATTTTAACTAGTGGTAGGATTCCGTGGTAATTTGTATCAAATCGACAGTGTCTGTTCTGTCAAGGGAGGTAATGCATTAGATCGCGCGAACAAGACACAAGCATGCACATCAAACAACCATCGTCACGCAATCACACATACCCGATCTTCAACCATAACACATGTACAAGCCCCCCCCCACCCACCCCCGCCTCCCCCTCCCCCCCACCCCCGCCTCCCCCTCCCCCCACCTCCCCCTCCCCCCACCCCCATCCCCTCCCCCCATCCCCGCCCCCCCTCCCCCCACCCCCCAACCCCCATCCCCTCCCCCAGACCCCCACCCCCCCTCCCACCCCCCATCCCACCTCGACCCACCCCACCCCGACCCACCCCACCCCCACCCCCACATCATGTTCTTCATCCTGCATCACAACACAATCACAGGAAAGACCAACAAGAGACAGGCATGCACATCAACAACCACACTCACACAGCATACATACACCATCATCAACGTATAACGCATGCACTCCCCCCCCCCCCCCCCCCCCCCCCCTCTCCCACTTTCACATGTTCATCCTTGTTGGCACAGACATAGTTCACACCATTCATAGTCATTCCTGTCACAGTTCACAGCACTACATTTGTGTTTACATTTGTGGTCCTACTGACTCCTGCTTCCTTCCTTTTCTGTGCAGAGGATGAAGTGTTTGACCAGCTGAAGGCCGTTTTTCTGGCAAAGGGAAAAGGCAGGCGCCCCAAGCTTCCTTCTGTTGACCTGGGCCCGTATTCACAACGGCGATTTATGTTAACTCCGATTTATCTCTAAACTCAGACGATTCCAACTGCCTGTTCCGCTCTCCCTTGGCTGGAAACCAGTATATATTAATATATAGCAAAGCGCAACCTACGATCCTCTGACGAGCGTACCTTATCTAACCGATCAAGATAACGCGGGGCTAGGGGATAAATCGAGTGTTAAAAAGATAAATCGCCGTTGTGAATACGGGCCCTGACCGATAGGATTCTTCATCAGACTTTGCTGTTGAAGCGACAAGGCAACAAAACATATGATGAAGCTGCGCTGTTCCTCAGCTCTGTAAATTGAAATGACAGTCTGTGCTTGCTTGCTGCCTTTTTTGGGGGGGGCGGGGGGGGGGGGGGGGGGGGCGCGCCTTGCTCGGTGCTGAAGCCTGAAGGGGTTCTTTTCAGAACAATTGTCCTTTTTCAGTGTCCATAAGAGCAAACCATGTTATTTTTCATTTGCTTTCAAATTTGAGGTAAATCCATCAATTGGTTCAAAAGTTATGACAGTTGTTGTGTGTGTACAGACGGAGACATCCAACTTTTCTAATTTTGTAATGACTTTCCCCCCTTATTTTTCATATTTTCTAGCTTTCAATTCCACAGTATGTAGGAATGTAGATAAATGCATAATGTGCAATGTCTCAAAATTTGGTAAAGATACTGTATATAGTTCAATAGTTATGAAGCTTTACATATATGTACATGGCAGAACGTCCGGACGCCGGTCAAATTGATGTTTTTCCTGACTTTGGCAGTGCATTTGCCAAAGACTTCTTGCAATAATATCATGAAAATAAATGGGCTTGTTCTATGCATGTTTGTTTCTAAGATCTGGAAGTTCCAGAGAGCTGCTGTAAATAAATTAAATTTTGTGATAGCCTAAACTCGCCCCCCCGTGCAGTGTTCTTTTGTTTTCAGTTGTGTTTTTGGTAAAGTTTCAGTGCTTGGTGGTTAAACAAATATGAGACTAGAGTGTTGAAACAATTAGTTTTTGCTATTCCTGGTTGCTGAGAACTGATTCTCAAAAGCTGAATTGACTAAGCCATTATTATGTAGAAGTTTTATGCTGTTAAAGTTGCCCCATTTTTCAATTTTAAATTGCATCGTGACAGCGCATATCTTAAAATGCCAATATCTCAGGATCCAACAAAGGTATCCGCTTACTTTGTTTTGTGTTTTGCTTGTTTTTGATTGTTCTTCAAATATACATCAAAACATAAATTCTCATTTCATAACAAAATTTTGACTGCCGCAACCTATGCTAAGGCAAAAAATAAAAAGAATGGTTGTGGTTATGGTAACATGGGGGGGAAAAGAGTCGATAGGTCAACCTGAACTTTTTAATAAAAATAAATATTTTTAATACATTTTTTTAATAGAAGAGGCCAGACTGAACGTAAACCAAACTTTCTTTCACTGAAAATGCTTTTTTAAAACTAATATTGTTTGTTCACTGAGTGCTCATAGGGCAGGGAAGATGGAACGACAGGCAATTTGTTGTTTACTGTCATTTTAAGAAAAAGTCATGTTAATTTTTTTTTGGCATGATTGAAAAAAGTTTAGTGTAGGCAGAAAAAAAGAGAGTTAATCAGGCTACCGTTACCACAACAGTTTTTTGTGGTGCCTAATCGTGAATGACAGGGTGACATGCTTTTGCTGCACAGGTCCACGAGAGGGCCCACACTGGAGACAGGCCATTCAAGTGTGACTTTCTGGACTGCAACAAGGCGTTTGCCACAGGCTACGGCCTCAAGTCCCACACCCGCGTCCACACTGGGGAGAAGCCCTACCCCTGCCCTGAAGACAACTGTGATAAGGCTTTCAAAACCTCAGGAGATCTGCAGAAACATGTCCGCACTCACACAGGTGGGTCCACACTCAAGTCTTTCCCCTTCTTTGCTCTGATGATAGTAAAAGGTGTATGTGTATGTGTGTGTGTGCGTCTGTGTGTGTGTGTCTGTGAATGTGTGTGTGTGTGTGTGTGTGTGTGTACAACCAGAAATGCCAGGCTAGAAAGAACAAAGGATTTAATCTTACTGCAGCTGCCGTAGCCTGCCCTGTGTGCAAACGCCCCTGCACATGAGTGTTTGGCCAGTGTTCCCACATGAGATGACACTGACGTCATCATCACAGAGTGAAGGACTTCAATGATGATGATAAAATATATTTGACAGTGAATGCTAACTGTGTGGCTGAACTGTTGGACTTGGTTTGAGTCTGCACATAGTAAAATACAGGGGAGGTTAAAAGTGTTCGATGTGACGTTTTAAATTCTATCACTCTCTGCTGTGCTCCATCTTATATTTGACAGTGTGCACTGTGTATGTATGACAGCATCATAGCAGCAATGGCCTTATTTTGTGCCAGATTGCCATAGTCAAGACCTCAACTCTGCACAACTGATGTATGAAAGTGCAGCAGTGAAATGAAGTTGGAAGACATTGCACTGCTGTGGATGTGTTGTTGTCAAGATAGTTGGGGATGTTGATGGAAATTGTATTGCCTTTACTTTTGACCATTGTTTCATTTGCAGGAGAGCGTCCATTCCAGTGTCCCTTCGAAGGCTGTGATAGGTCTTTCACCACCTCCAACATTCGCAAAGTGCACATACGCACACACACAGGGGAGCGTCCCTATGTGTGCCAATTGCAAGGTTGTAACAGAGCTTTTGCGTCAGCCACCAACTACAAGAACCACATACGAATACACACAGGTATGAACCATTTTTGCATTTTCACTCTTTTATCTTGTCAAGAAATGTCATAGAATGCACCTGTTAAACATTGAAATTTTAACCAAGCTGGTATTCGAAGGGAAATATAAAAACGTTTTTGTTTTCTTCAAATGTTATCACTTGTGAGTTGTTTAGTAGTTGCTAAAAATGAATTTTCTGGTTTTTAGACCCCTCCCCAAAAACAACAAAACAAAATCCCTATACATGGTAGTTCTTGTTTAGGTTCATTTTCTGAAGTAGAAAGCACCCAGAATTTCCTGTAAACACATACAATGCTGTGGCTTTTGAATTTCTCTTTAATATTCATTTATTATTACTCCTTTTTTTACCATTGACAAACCTGTACAATGATGGTTACATTCTAAAGTAAGGGAGTTATCCTTTCCACAGGTTGTGTGTTGATTCTAAATCAAAACTGGACGTTTGTCATGCCTGTCTGAGGTCAAGCCACTGGCTGTTGCAGGTGAGAAGCCCTACGTGTGCACAGTGGCAGGGTGTGGCAAGCGCTTCACTGAGTACTCCAGTCTCTACAAGCACCATGTGGTGCACACGCACTCCAAGCCCTACGTGTGCAACATCTGCTCCAAGACCTATCGCCAGACTTCCACCCTGGCCATGCACAAGCGCACTTCCCATGGTGTGGAGGTCACCAACGACTTGGAGGTCCATTTTGCTGAACAGCATGGTAGGTGTCGAACAGTTTTATAGATATCATTTATAATTCCATTCCATTCCACTGCTCTTTGTTTCTTTCCATTTCATTCCATTCCATTTCATTCTGCTCCCCTGCACTTTGTTTCATTCCATTCCATTCTGCTCCACTGCACTTTGTTTCATTTCATTTCATTCCATTTCATTCTGCTCCACTGCACTTTGTTTCATTCCATTTCATTCCATACCATTCCATTCTGCTCCACTGCACTTTGTTTCATTTCATTCCATTCTGCTCCACTGCACTTTGTTTCATTCCATTTCATCCCATTCCATTCCATTCTGCTCCACTGCACTTTGTTTCATTCCATTCCATTCCATTCTGCTCCACTGCACTTTGTTTCATTTCATTCCATTCCATTCTGCTCCACTGCACTTTGTTTCATTCCATTTCATCTCATTCCATTCCATTCTGCTCCACTTCACTTTGTTTCATTTCATTCCATTCCATTCTGCTCCACTGCACTTTGTTTCATTCCATTTCATCCCATTCCATTCCATTCTGCTCCACTGCACTTTGTTTCATTCCATTCCATTCCATTCTGCTCCACTGCACTTTGTTTCATTTCATTCCATTCCATTCTGCTCCACTGCACTTAGTTTCATTCCATTCCATTCTGCTCCACTGTGCTTTGTTTCATTACATTTCATTTCATTCCATTCCATTCTGCTCCACTTCACTTTGTTTCTTCATTCCATTCCATTCTGCTCCACTTCACTTTGTTTCATTCCATTCCATTCTGCTCCACTGCACTTTGTTTCATTCCATTTCATCCCATTCCATTCCATTCTGCTCCACTGCACTTTGTTTCATTTCATTCCATTCCATTCTGCTCCACTGCACTTTGTTTGATTTCATTCCATTCCATTCTGCTCCACTGCACTTTGTTTCATTTCATTCCATTCCATTCTGCTCCACTGCACTTTGTTTCATTCCTTTGCCTTCTGCTCCACTTCACTTTGTTTCATTCCTTTTCATTTCATTCCATTTCATTCTGCTCCACTGCACTTTGTTTCATTCCATTTCATTCCTTTGCCTTCTGCTCCACTTCACTTTGTTTCATTCCTTTTCATTTCATTCCACTCCATTCTGCTCCACTGCACTTTGTTTCATTTCATTTCATTCCATTTCATTCTGCTCCACTGCACTTTGTTCATTCCATTTCATTCCATGCCATTCCATTCTGCTCCACTTCACTTTGTTTCTTCATTTCATTTCATTCTATTTCATGCTCCACTGCACTTTGTTTCATTCCATTTCATTCCATTCCATTTCATTTTATTTTGTTTCATTTCATTTCATTCTTTAATAATCATACAAAGCTCAACATTTTAACACAGCTATAAAAGAACTCAGTAAACAAAAATGAAAATGTGAAACTTCTTGATCCAGAGGATTAGGTTGAAAAGTAAGTTAGGATGGTTACCATTGTATGACCGCACTGGAATTCATGCCTGCCATTTAGGTGTCACCATGACTGTGTGATAGGGACACTGAACTTTGAACTTAGGAGTTCTTTCTGTGAGAATTGGGCAGTTCTGTACAAGCACATCATGGCAGGAAGAGTTAAGGTGAAGGACATGCGGTCAGCCTCGACTCTCTCTTTGCACTGGTGTGATTGTATATGCTTCCTGTTCCACTGTTCAGTCGTGGACAGTTCCTTTCATTGCTCAAGGACATTGAGCCTTTCTCAGTGCATACATGTCTGTATCATTCCCCTTATGATAATAGATAATAATGATAGTGATAAGTTTTTGTTGTTGCTCAACTACATGAGAATGTATTCTGGGGACTTTCACCCCCAGACACCACTGTGCAGCTCCATGTTCCCAGTACTACTCCACAGTAGGAGAGGCAATGCCAGGCTCAGCACCTTGCCCAGAGATGTGGCTCTAGAATCCATGCTGCATTGAACATCGCACCTGTCAGTCAAAAGACTAGTGTCCTCGCACACCCTTATATTACACCCAGAACCTGAAATAATGATCTAAAACCACAGCATTCATAGATTTGTTTTACCTGGTTGTTTGATCATCAAATCATGAGAAATCAGACATTCTCACACACAAAAGAAAGACATTATAAATATCAATTTTTTCATGTGAGTGAAATTCAGGAAAAACAGGTAATATGAAACTAGCCATGCTAGATGAGCATTCTCATCACTAAATCTGTCTTGTTTCATGCAACTCTACCATATCCAGTGCTTTACTACTGCACTTTTAAAAGATGATGATGATAATGATGATGATGATGATAATGATGATGATGATGATGATGATGATAAAAATAATAAAAATACATTTTTTTAAATCATATGAGGTAAAGCTGTCACTTGTTGCCATTTTTTGGCCTTCAGTAGTGTCTTCCTACTGCAGAAATCTGTCCCACTTAGTCTTGTCTCTCCCTTTGGGACTGTCTGGCTATGTAGGAAATTGTGAAACCAAAGTTGTTTGTTGGACCACATTTTTTCACCTTATTGCAACAGTTTGTTTGTTGTGTGTTTGCCTTACCAGGAGAGTGAAAATTCTCTCCCTGTTGTTGCATGTGTGCCTTGCAGAGAGAGTGAAAAATTACATCACTGTTGGGTTTTTGTCCCATAGAGGGAGGGAGAAATTCTGTCACTGTTATTGTGGGTTTACTTTGCAGAGGGAGTGAGAAATTCCATTTCTTTGTTGTGTATTTGTCTTGTGAAATTACTTCAAATTCTGTCACTGTTGCATTTTTGCTCCACAGAGGGAGAGAGAAATTCTGTCACTGTTGCTGTGTTTTCCTTGCAGAGAGAGAGAGAGAGAAATTCTGTCACTGTTGCTGTGTTTTCCTTGCAGAGTGAGAGAAAAACTCTGTCACTGTTGCTGTGTTTTTCCTTGCAGAGAGAGTGAGAAATTCTGTCACTGTTGTTGGGTTTTTCCTTGCAGAGGGAGAGAGAAATTCTGTCACTGTTGCTGTGTTTTTCCTTGCAGATAGAGTGAGAATTTCTGTCACTGTTGTTGTGTTTTTCCTTGCAGAGGGAGAGAGAAATTCTGTCACTGTTGCTGAGTTTTTCCTTGCAGAGAGAGTGAGAAATTCTGTCACTGTTGTTGTGTTTTTCCTTGCAGAGGGAGAGAGAAATTATGTCACTGTTGCTGTGTTTTTCCTTGCTGAGTGAGTGAGAAATTCTGTCACTGTTGTGTTTTTCCTTGCAGATAGAGTGAGAAATTATGTCACTGTTGCTGTGTTTTCCTTGCACAGAGAGAGAGAAACTCTGTCATTGTTGCTGTGTTTTTCCTTGCAGAGAGAGTGAGAAATTATGTCACTGTTGTGTTTTTCCTTGCAGAGAGAGAGAGAGAGAGAGAGAAATTCTGTCACTGTTGCTGTGTTTTCCTTGCAGAGTGAGAGAGAAATTCTGTCACTGTTGTGTTTTTCCTTGCAGAGAGAGTGAGAAACTATGTCACTGTTGCTGTGTTTTCCTTGCATAGTGAGAGAGAAATTGTCACTGTTGCTGTGTTTTCTTTGCAGAGAGAGTGAGAAACTCTGTCACTGTTGTGTTTTTCCTTGCAGAGGGAGATAAAATTCTGTCACTGTTGTGTTTTTCCTTGCAGAGAGAGTGAGAAACTCTGTCACTGTTGTTGTGTTTTTCCTTGCAGAGAGAGTGAGAAACTCTGTCACTGTTGTTGTGTTTTTCCTTGCAGAGGGAGAGAGCAGTCAGGAGCGACCTGGCAAGCGCAGGAAAGTGGAGTTCACCATGAGCAGTGCCGATGCCAACAGCAACTTGGAGGATGGGGATGGCACACTGGTCATCAACACCTCGGACGTCCAGCAGATGAACCAGGTATGACTGCTTGGTGCAAACCAGGAACAGGATTGAGGATGGAACTTACCAGGATGAGTGGATGGATCATTGTAGACAAAATACACATGTGTGTGTACACTTAAACATGGACTTGCATGGATGCATGAATCAGCAGGCCAGCATGTTCTGCAAGCCAGCATATAGATTCCACACTTGAAGATCACTAGCAGGCGCTAAAATTAACTAAACTTCATAGCATCAGGCCTGGCTAGCAGAACATGCTGCCTGAGTTATACAGGCCATGGAAGAGGTGCTGTAATGCCTGCACTGCTGTAGCTGCCTTGGTGGTGGTTTGCCCCCTGGGCGGGCTCTCTTGTTGACCTATTTATTGATGCATTTGGATTTGGCTCCAGGCTCCAGGGTAGTTTTAATGCATTGTTGGATCTGTCTGATCTGACCCTGTCCTAATGTCCCCCCTGTAGCATCTTTGACTGCAAAGAAACACCCTTGGCTGAGATACTGGGGCAGGCCCCAATAGCCCAGCAGGCAGGGGGTCCAGTTGATGAGAGGGGCATGAATGGTTCCAGCTGCATGTTACACTAGGCAAGACTTGTAAAGCCCAGTGCCTGTCTCAAAGTGTGAAATTTGCTCCAAGATTCTGAAACTCTGCGATCCAGGTGGCAGCTGCCATGGTGTCTGCGGAGGGTGAAAGCCAGGGACTGCAGATGCTGACTCTGCCGCCAGCCACGCTGCAGCAGCTGAGTCAAGGAGGAGGCATCACCAGCATCACTGTAGGGGACCAGGGACAGCAAGTCCTGGTGGTGACCGACCCCAGCCATCTTGAGGCCATTCAGGTAGGCAGAGAGAGAGAGAGAGAGAGAGAGAGAGAGAGAGAGAGAGAGAGAGAGAGAGAGAGAGAGAGAGAGAGAGAGAGAGAGAGAGAGAGAGAGAGAGAGAGAGAGAGAGAGAGAGAGAGAGAGAGAGACAGAGAGAGAGAGAGAGAGAGAGAGAGAGAGACAGAGAGAGAGAGAGAGAGAGAGAGAGAGAGAGAGAGAGAGAGAGAGAGAGAGAGAGAGAGAGAGAGAGAGAGAGAAAGACGGATGAAGAACAGACAGGCAGTGAGGAAAGAGAAAGCAGATACACTGGCGAAATGAGAAAGAGAAACAGAGATATTCATCAGGATGAAAACAATGTGATTGTTTCCTAAATCCCTTTTTTCTTTCCCTCCACCTCCACCCACCCACCCTCCTCATCCCCCCCCTCCCCCCCCCCCCTTCTTCCTCCTCCCTCCCCCTCCTCCTCTCCCTCCTTCTCCTCCCCCCTCCTCTTCCCCCCTCCTCTTCCCCCTCCTCCTTCCTCCTCCTCCTCTTCCTTCCCCCCTCCTCCTCCTCCCCCTCCCCCTCCTCCTCCCCCTCCTCCTCCTCCCCTCTCCGCTTCCCCCCCCCTCCTCTTCCCCCCCCCCCCTCCTCTTTGCCCCTCTCCTCCTCTTCCTCCTCCTCCCTCTCTTCCCACCTCCCTCTTCCTCCCCCTCCTCCTCCCCCTCCTCCTCCTCCTCCTCCTCCTCCTCCTCCTCCTCCTCCTCCTCCTCCTCCTCCTCCTCCTCCTCCTCCTCCTCCTTCAATTTATTTCCTTCCTCCTTCTCCTCCCTCCTCCTACTTCTTTTCCTGCCCCCAATCCTTAACCTCCTTCTCCCCTCCTTCCCCAACTTTCTCCTCCCATCATCATCATCATCATCATCATCATCATCATCATCATCATCATCATCATCATCATTGGTAGCAGCACCCGACTGTGTTTCTCTATTGTAGCGGCAACTGGCACAGCATCAGTCCTTTGAGGACTCGGGACTGGAGCAGGCAGTGGAAGGTGCTGATAGTGACGCTGTTAACGCCATCACCATTGCCACGGGTGACTCGGGTGTGACCGATGCCACCATGGTCATGTTCCAGACAGAGTGATCGCCCCCTGGGCTGTCCAAAGACTTGTTCAAGTCAGCATGTCAGGGATTGTCAAATGGACTGCATGGTTCAGCTCTTTTTGAGTCTTTCAGCATGGAGCTTAACCCTTGAGTATTTCAACATTGTCATACCAGAAGCTAATGATCAATACTCAAAATGTATTAAGTTCACATGGGTGCTTTGTAGAGAGAAAATCTCAGGTGTCTGGACAGGGCCAGATTGGAGTGTTGTGGGTATATGTGTGTATGAATGTGTTGCTGTAGTATGTCCTGAGGACTTTATAGAGTCTGTGTCTGTGTTTTTGAAAAGTGTGTGTTGTTGCTGGGTTGCCTCCATTTTAGTCGACTAATGCTCAAACCTCTATGGGTGTTGTTATGTGCATCTCAGGCATTTCTTTTCACAGTTCATCCTTGAAACTCTTGTTTAAGTGCCCTACCTCCTCAATGCAAAACGGGAGACAATAGATCTTTTGCAAAGTTCATGCACATAGACTAGACAGTGAACAGGTCATCAACCAATGAAATGAACCAGAAATGACCCACCAACCAACTCCATGGTCTGAGCGAAACTACAACCTGGTCTTGCATAACTTCCCTGCCAATGTTGTCTGCTCCACAGCAACCCGTGCACTCACTGTGTTGTTATGCTTAAAGGTTTATTTTGTAGGAACATTTCAGATTCATATTGGGGTAACATGAGCTGGTGTACTCTCCACTGGTGAAAACGCAAGTGGGCAGGTGGTTTTATGCTGTAATCACATTGCAAAATTGAAAATAATTTTTATAATTGATGCAAATGAAAATTGAACTCTGAATGTAGAACGGTATACACTTGATAACTTCAAGATATCTACATCAAAGGAAGACAGTACATGGAGGTTTCCTTGAGTTATTTTGATAGAAAGCAAAGCAAAATCCCCGAAACAGCTGTTATATTTTCTAGTGTATTTCTAATGGCAATGATCAGTTTACAATGACCTCACCATCAGCCTATTAAATTCAACCTCAGATTTCCTGCTCAGTCATGTGTGGAAATGAATTTGGCAGAAGATCTATGTCTCACCAATCTGAAGTTTTCATAGATGCTGTGAATGTCAGAATTTCGGGTCATCATTCACACTGCAGTGCATGCCGTATGGTTTTTAATTAGCTTTGGTCCTGTAGTTACTGTTTGTTCTTTTTCTGTCCTTATTGGCTTTTTGCATGCACACAGAGATTTGCATACTCATGCATTAATACATGTACACACACACACACACACATGCATGCACATGCGGGCTTGAGCACACGTGCATGTATGAATGCACAGATACAACTTATTTTCTCTTTCCTGCATTTTTAATGAAAAAACAATTTTAAGACTCTTCATGATAATGTGTTTGATTATTTTCAATGTTTCATTTGTTAGAGAGAGAAAAAGAAAATGTGACCAGATGGTCGACAGAAAGAGACGAGAAGAAGCGAGAGTAGAGGGACAACCGCGCTCACTGCATCATTTCTTCTCTTTATTACAACCAACCTCAGGACTGCTCCCACCAGTGCATTAGGCATGCTCTGCTACACATATGTCAGCATCATTTCTGTGCATTAATGCTTGTCACAAAAACTAGAATTGAACTCGTTGTCCGGCTCAAGTCCTCAGAACCACATGAGCACCTCTTCTCCCCACAATGGCCAAGCTACAAAGGAACTAAGAAACCCGCGGAAAACTGTCTGGAACTATTTTCTGGCACCAATTTACACTCACATGTCCTTCTGCTTGAACATAAAATCCCTAAATGGCTCTGTCTTCTCTCCTAAGAAGAGGTCTATTGGCAGCCTTGGCTCTCTGCCGAACATTAAGTAAAAAGGCGAAAAGCCCGTCGAAGAGTGGGGCGTACAGTTGTAGATCTGCACCAGCTCTCCAAGGTGCTCGGGCCATTGCCGCTTCTGTTCAGTCTGGGGTGTTCTAAGGAGGTCATGCAGGGTTCGATTAAATCTCTTGACCTGCCTGTTCCCAGAAGGATGGTAGGAAGTAGTTCTGGATTTCTGTATGCCATAGTGGTGGCACAGCTGTACGATGAGGTCCGCCTCAAAACAACGACCCTTGTCCGAGTGGATTCTTAGCGGCACTCTGTAGTGGACAAACCAGTGCCTGGTGAGAGTCTTGGCCACTGTTTCGGCAGTTTGGTCTCGAGTTGGGACAGCAATGGTGTACTTAGTGAACACATCGGTGTTAACCAGGACATTCTCTTTCCCACTGCTGGAAGGCTCTAGCATGGTGAAATCAACGGCAATCACCTCAAGGGGCTTTGTTGCGAGGACATGTCCCATTGGTGAGTGTCCTTTGGGGCCTTTCTTGGAGCGATGACACCTAGCGCAGCATCGGCACCATTCGTCGACTGCTAGGTGCATGCCAGGCCAGAATGCTCTGCGTTGCAGCAGTTGTAGAGTCCTCTCTGACCCCTGATGCCCACACCTCTGGTGACAAAGTCTCAGAAAAGTTTCCTGCAGGATGGCTGGAACAACAAGCTGTGTAAGGGGTCCCTGTGCAGAATCTGTCACATGCCGGTAGAGAACGCCTTTATCCAACTTGAGTCTTTCCAACTGACGCACAAGGGACTTCGCTTTTCCTTCCATCTCCACAATCTCCTTCTTCCCTGGGCGATCTAACCCAACAAATGGCAGAACGGCTGCTATGATACTGTCCTCTCTTTGCAGTCGAACCAACTCCTCGGCCTCGATCGTTGGGAAAGAACTGGCTTCCGGAATCTCAACCATCTCTTCCACTCCTCCGTGCGCTTGGTCAATGTCTGTCAGCTCTGGTGCTGTATCTGAGTGGACCACCATCTTTTGTAGATTCACCTGATGAGCACAGGAGACTGCCACCAGATCATCGTCATCACTGTTGCTGGACTCCATCACTGGGTACCTACTGAGGGCTTCTGCATTGATGTTATCTCTTCCAGCTCTGTACTTGATGGTGAAGTTGAAGCAGGCGAGTTCCGCAGCCCACCTCTGCTCGATCGCACCCAATTTCGCCGTCTTTAGATGACTCAGGGGGTTGTTGTCTGTGTATGCGACTGTCTGTGATCCGAGGAGGTAATGGCGGAATTTCTCACATATCGCCCACTTCAGGGCAAGCAGCTCTAGCTTCAGAATGCCGTACTTGGTGGTGTTCTTCTCTCTGCCCCTGAGCGTGCAACTTGCATAAGCGATCACCCTCTTCTTGCCGTTCTGTTCCTGAGAAAGGATAGCTCCCAACCTGTGCAAGCTGGCATCCGTCTCCAAAATGAAGGGCTGTGTGAAATTAGCGTATCCAAGTACAGGAGCAGACACATGTGCAGTCTTCAGTGCGGCGAATGCCTCTTGATGTTCCGGTCCCCAATCCACCGTGGACGACTTCTTTTGAGCGTTCTCTGCGACTAGTTGGTGTAGGGGGCCAGCAAGTTTGGCACAGCCGTTGACGAACCGCCTGTAGTAGCTTGCAAGTCCCAGAAATGCACAGACGTCCTTTACAGTCTTGGGAGTAGGCCACTCGGAGACTGCTTTCACTTTTGAGTCTGACGTTGCAATTCCCTGGTCGGAGACGTTGTAGCCCAGGAATTTGACGCTGGTCCTCACAAAGTTGCACTGCTTAGGGTTCAGCTTCAACCCCACCTCCCGAAGGCGGTCAAACACCATTTGCAGACGTTGGAGGTGTTCGTCGAAATTCCGGCTGTAAACCAGCAAATCGCCCAGATAGATCAGTAGTATTTGGAACACCATATCATTCATGGTACTGTTCATCAGCCTCTGAAACGTAGCGGAACTTGTGGATAGGCCCATTGGCATTCGCAGATATTCGAACAGTCCAAAGGGGGTACAGAAAGCTGTCTTCTCACGATCACCAGGTGCCATAGCGACTTGATGATAACCGCTCGCCACCGAAGGCATCCAGTGAGTCGTCGATGCGGGGTAGGGGGTAGGCGTCCGGAATGGTCTTCTCGTTCAACCTTCGATAGTCCATGCAAAGGCGGATGGAGTTATCTTTTTTTCGTACAATGACAATCGGTGATGCATACGGACTAGAGCTTTTCTGGATGATCTTCTTGTCGAGTAGACCTTGTATGTGTTTCTTGACTTCGCCCAACTGAAAAGGTGGTATCCTCCGGAACACAGACGCCACCAGACGCGAATCCTTCAGATGGATTGTGTGTTCCACCATCTCAGTATATCCGAGATCTTCCTCATCCTGAAAAAACATATCTGCATTCCAGTGGACGAAATCTCTCAACCGCCGTCTCTCCTGGGGCACGCACTCCGCAGCATCAAGCTCAACCGGGCAGGGCTTCTCCTCCGTCGAGATGTGGTTGATCTCGATGCGGTTGCACCTCACCGTGACCTTTGCTGTCGATGTACTCTCCTCCTCAAAGTCCTGCAGCACCCCGTGTCGCGTACACAGGTGGAGGGTACGGTCCTCCTCTGTAAAGTTCACCACCTGCACCCAGAAACTGTTGCCGACTACCCTACTGACTGTACTCAGAACAAGGAGACCATGTGGACTACCGGCTAGAAGGGGCTCCACCAGGATGTCAATTCCCTCCTCCAGTCACTCGCACCGAGGTGATTGATCGGGCGGGTATGTTGACTGCTGCCTTGCCAGCGACCTTGGCGAATCCATGGACAGGCTCGACATGTTGTTGGCGTTTGCACATGCCTACTGCAGGGAGGATGTTCATCCCGAGAATGATGTCATGGCCTAACGTCTCACTGTGGGTGACCAGGATCCCTCGCTTCTTGGCTGTTGTCTCATGCACCTCCACATCCGCCTTGAAGTAGCCCAGGTACGGCACCTCGCACCCGTTCGCGGCTGTGATGCGCAGGAACCCTCCTGGGCTGAGAAGCTCATACTGACGCTGGAACTTCTCTCGATATGTCTTCTCAGACATTAACGAAACCTGGGAGCCTGTATCCACCAGCCCTATGAGCTTCTTCCCTTCCACGACGCACTCACACACAGGAATAGCCCCGACGATCCGATCCCGTGGGTCCTCCACCTCTTCCCCAGTAGACTGATCCGTGCCTACTGATCCCGCCCGTTTCCCTGGGTGCAGTTTCTCACGGTGCCCCGGTTTCTTGCATCGGTAGCAAATCCGGGTGTCAGTGGCCGGCCGCTCGCTCCTCGCTCTAAGGCCTCTACAAGCTGGCAAAGTTCATTGATGCCCCGCTCTACTCTCTGCAGGGACTCCGCTAACTGAGCTACTCCATCCCTCTGGACAGCAAAGGACTGTGCCTCTCCCCTCTCCTCTTCATCTTCTGCCCAGTGGATGGCCACCTCCCTCATGTCATAAAAGTCGGTTTCGAGCTTCAGAAAGACGCTCTCCTTCAGCTTCTTCCAAAACAAGGTGCTGCTAAGCTGACTGATGAAGTGATCTCGAAGAAGCGTCGTTTCTACGAGTGTTGTCTCTGCCGCTCTTGCAGAGCATCAAAGGCCCGTTTAAGTCTGTGGGAGTATGCTCGGACAGTTTCAGTTTCTCGTTGCTTCACATTGTAGAAGTGCCCGAGGAGTTCACTGACGCCTGTCAACAAACATGTCCTCCAGAGCCTGTAGGATGAGGGCGGCGCTCTTCTGTGTAGTGGGTGGGCAGCATTGTATCTCATCTCTAACACTCTTGGAAATGTGAGCCCTAATGAAATCAATCTTCTGCTCTTCTGTGAAGTTCCTGCAATCAAAAGCAGCTTTAATCTCTGCTGCAAATTCTCTAACACTGACACCTTCGAATGAACCAGTAAACTGACTAATCTTTCTACTCTCTCCATCCACAATAACAATCTCTTTCTCCTTAGTCAGTCTGTTCATCTCCGCCTGCATGTCTGCCAGGGCTTTCTTCATTTCCTCCATGCCTTCCATGATTATTTCTAATCTCACTGAGTGTCTCTAAATGCTACCCTCACTACACCTCCTCACAACACCACCATCTTTGGTCGTGGATGGGCTAGAACCCTCCTCCTTGCTGCCCGCATGCACCTGGGAGCATCACTGGTCACCATCGTCGCAAGGGATCTGCCCACCGTCCTGAGGTTGCTCGATCCTGTCCGTGACGCCATTTTTCTGTGACCAGATGGTCGACAGAAAGAGACGAGAAGAAGGGAGAGTAGAGGGACAACCGCGCTCACTGCATCATTTCTTCTCTTTATTACAACCAACCTCAGGACTGCTCCCACCAGTGCATTAGGCTTGCTCTGCTACACATATGTCAGCGTCATTCCTGTGCATTAATGCTCGTCACAAAAAGTAGAATTGAACTCGTTGTCTGGCTCAAGTCCTCAGAACCACATGAGCACCTCTTCTCCCCACAATGGCCAAGCTACAAAGGAACTAAGAAACCCGCGGAAAATTGTCTGGAACTATTTTCTGGCACCAATTTACACTCACATGTCCTTCTGCTTGAACATAAAATCCCTAAATAATAATCCATTGCATTGCAACGAACACAATTTCCTCTCATCTCAATTTCACAATTTACTACACCAAACATTATAATA